>JAJOOO010014462.1:0-20976 GCA_029582685.1 Solanum piurae | reverse complement strand
AATTTAAAAGTCAAATTTTGAAGCTTCGAACTTTCTTCGTGTAGATCAGACAAAAAAAGCCACATTATAAAGCTCAAATGGTCTCGAAATCATTAACAAATCATCACAATTCAGTTCAATAAAATTTTCTTTTGATATATCCAAAACGGCAAACTTCAAATTTCGAAAGATTTCGTAACTCTGTTATATTTAATCCAACATCAAGCTTCAATTTTGGGGAAAAATATTTTATGCTCAAAAACTTATTTTTAATTGAGTTCACAAACTAAAATACAGATGTTTGAAAGTAAATAAAATTAGTGCATGTGTGAATAATCAGAGTAGGAGATTTGGAAGCCAGTCGAGCCAAAACTGAAAATTTATTTTTAAAAAGCAAATAGTGAGATATCAAATTGAAATTTTCTGAGAAGAAAATCAAAATAGAGAGAGAGAAAATTAATACTAACAAAGATCCATGGAAGTGAGAGGAGAGAGAAATGAAAACCGAAGATTGAAAAAGGAGAATTGGAAAACAGTAGTTAAAGCACAAAGAGGTAAATATGTGTCAGCCTAGAAAGGAAAACAACAAAGGCTTAATACGTGTTAACATTACAGGAAAAGTGGTACTATTTACCAATAAGACAATGACTTGACATTAAAGTATGGTACAATAAATATTACTTTTTGTACAAATATTTGTTGCTGTGTTCGTCCTTTAGAAGTGCCACTTCTAAATAAGAGTAATATCTTGTCACCCCTTCTCTCTATTTTCCTTTCTCATTTTTTTCCATGTTTTTTCTATTTTGAACACTCTAACTTAATCTTATTTTATTTTCATTCTCCAATTTTATTTTTAATATATTATTTAAACATAAAATATTGACTGAACAGATAAATAGAGTTATTTACCTTTTAAAGTATGTGAGAAATTCTTTTTAATATTAATATTCAATATTTTTATGTTAACAATTTTTTTCCCTATATATTTTCTTATCTTCTCTTCAACCCCATTTTCCCCATATCTACCTTACTAGTTCATTTTTTTCTTCATCGACCTCTTTCTTTAAATTTAACTCTCTATGCTAAAGATAATGATTTTTTAAATTTTAATTTATATAATTCATTTTGTCTATATAAGGAGTAAAATATTAGTTATGTTCTATATTATAAATGTCTGAATAAAATGTTAATGCAAGTTAAAGGTATTGTTGTATGTGTTTGACCTTTTAACTCCTAAGCTAACTCATTTCTCTTCTTCCTTTTCCCACTTTCAAGCCTTGTTACGACTTTAAATGAGATAATATCTCAGATGGTCACTCAACTATGCATAGTTCTCCTAGAAAGTTATTCGATCAACTACATAATTTTATTAGAAAATCACTCAACTTTATTTTATAACTCAAAAATCACTCAATTAATGGTAGTTTTCTTAGAAAGTCGCTCAACTATTGATATTTTACCTAAAAATATTACTCGCTCAATTTAAATATTTTTGTAGCTTAATTTTATGTAAATAAAAAATTTATTTAAAAATAAATTCTTAAAACATGAAAAGATACCCATTAGTTATTAAAATTTATCAAAATAAAAAGGTGCTCATTATTTATAAAAAAGTTATTTAAATAAAACGGTACCCATTAATATATACTAGTGTTTGTTAAGTCATGATCTCTTCAAAACAGCAATTCTGCTCTTGAGATGATTCCGCAATAATTCTTTTTTTTAGTACAAGGAGCAATAAAATAAGGAAAAGGGACGACAAAAAAATCAACAAGATAAATGAAATATGTATTTAGACGATATATTGAGTTTCTATATTTTAAGAAATCAAATAGGATAAATTAGATCTACTAGTATGCTCCTTAATGGATTTATCGGATATTTTGTTATCTTTTACTAATATATATTTAATATTTTTTATGAAATAATTTGTACCTTTTTATTTCTTAAAATTTAGCTTAAAATAAAAAAAATTAGTTCAATAAAATTTAATTAAAAAATCATTTGAATTGATTGACTGACTTTCTAGGTGAAATATCAATAGTTGAGTCTTGATTGACTTTCTAGGAGAAAAATCCTTAGTTGAGTGACTTTTGGGTTAAAAATAAAGATGAACGACTTTTTAAGAAAACTATGCATAATTGAGTGACTTTCTAAAAGAACTATTCATAGTTGAGTGACCATCTGAGATATTATCTCGACTTTAATTCAATCACTAGTTCTGTCTTTAGGATCCTCTTCCTTAAAGTTAAAATAATAACTTTGGGCAAGTCAACTCCCATAGTGACGGTGGATATAAGGCTCAAAAATGATTTTTTTCACCATATGATTGATCGACAGTTACTAGTGATTCTGACTTCATGCAGGTGACTTGTAGTCTGCAATTCGAACTAAGGATAAATTTTTGGGGTTAGATTATCCTCGCATGATGGTGATTATTTGGGATCCTTTAATACAAGGGCATGGGGTTATAGTCTTGTTACCTTATGTTTCAGAGTCAATTGATTCCTCGATATATTCTAACTATAAATATTTTAAGAAAAGAAGAAAAATCATTTAGATTCGAGATGAAATTGACAAATTGTGATAATAGATAATTAATGAAAAGGAATAGGTGATGAGAAAAAAACATTATTTTCAAGAAAATCAAATAATATCACGAAGTGGAAAGCCTTTCGATGAAATCTGCGGCCAAGTGAAAATAATAATAATATATGTTTTCAGAATTTTTCGATAAAGGATCTTAATCAACATAAGAAAAAACTTCTATAACATATACTATGAAGAGTTTTAGATAGGGAAAAAGGTTTGAAATATATTCAAACTTTGACCGATATTACTGTAATGATATCAAACTTTGGAAATAACCTTTTACCCTCCTGCACTATTTAATAGTGTATTTTAAGGTATATATGTGCTCATGTGGATATCATAAATATTACATAATTATAAATAGTAATGTGCCCTCGTGGGCATATATATACCTTTAAAATACACTATTAAGTAGTGTAGGGGATAAAAAGTCATCCATAAAATTTGATATCGTATCAACAATTTTGGCCAAAGTTAAAGTATTTTTCAGATTCTTTTCCCTTTTAAATATATATTTTTTGAATTTGAATGAAAGTATATGATGTCGACTAATTAAAATTTTAATCTTTAAAGTGAAAGAAATTTAACACTTTAATAGAATTTCGTTTTAAGGTGAGTGTACTGATTAATTAATATAATATAAAATAAACGTGCAAACGCATGTGTCGGTAAACATGGATAGATATATAATAACGTGAAGCAAATGACGGATGTGCTCATACAAAAAGACAAAAAATTCACATCATAAAAGTTTAAATAATAATTTTGCAAACTCTCTTAACTTATTGTTTTAATTATTTTTTTTGTCACGTTCCACCATTTGATTCTTGCAAAAAGCAACTGTTACAAAATATATTAAATAATTTAAAGTAGTGAGAATAAATACTCTTAATTAATAAGTCGACTGAGACAAGTGTGTTGCGTGTATGGTCCATACAGATGATAATGAAAGAAAAACGAATGGACGAAAAAATAGCCGAAATCGCTGAAGAAAACTAAGATGTACTCCCTCCGTTTATTTTTATGTGTCAGCTATTTTAAAAATATATTTTAATTTTAATATATAAATTTTAATTTTTTTATATCTTTAATATTCATTACTTATTCTTTAATTTTTTCCAAGATCTAAAATTAAATGTCAATATTACTATGTGTAAAATACTAATTGAATCATTGTATTTAAAGGTACATGTAAAATTTAAAGTGGGCGAGTAAATATAGATATAGGAAAATTAGTTATCTATAAAAATGTTTATGATTTGGATAAAAATTTATCTGAATCGAAAAGTCAAACCAAATCAATTGAATAAATCTATTTTTATTTGATTTGGTTTGATTTTACTTTTTAAAAAATCAATAATATTTCGTTTGATTTTGATTTTGTTTAAAAATACAGAAGAAATAATCAAATCAAATTGACAATTTATAAACACATTTTTTAAATAATTAAATACGTAATTATATTTTATAAATAATTCTTTAAGCGAAGAATTCTCATTTTAGAAAAAAATAAGGTATGCTAATACTTCTTTTATTTGTGTTGCAACATAGATAGCTTATGCTTTATCCAGAAATTTATGTTATTTTATACATTGAATTAAGAAACAATATGAAAAGAAAGTTAAACATAATTGAAATTTTGATATAAAAATTATAAGATTCAAAATGACACGAGGACAATTTTTTATTTATTATTAATTTTGAATAGATTGTTATCTTTTTTCTCTTTTGAATGGATCGTTTTTATTTATTTTTCTGTAAACCAAATCGAATTGAAACAAATAACAACTAAATCAATAAATAAATATTATATTTAATTTGAATAGTTTAAAATCTAATTAAATTAATAATCGATTCAAATGGAACCGTAAACCTTCTTAAAGTTAAATTAGTCTCATTTATCACGTGGTAACACGTAGCTATTTGTTTGTGGGGACGCCATCTTTTTATACATTCTCCTTTTTCAAGTGTGCGTTTCGTGTTCAAAGCTCAACTAATTAAAAACGTGGCTTTGTAATACCCAAAAAAATCATCTTGTAAATATTCATTCAAACTCTCCTATCTTCTTTCATTAATTCTCTCTTATATATCTCAACTGAATAAATAAATCTTCCACTATCACAAAAAAAAAACTTGTTTGTTGATTATTCTTTCTCCCAATTAATTGAAGAAAATGAGAAGAAATTGTAATTTGGAGCTCACTCTTATGCCTCCTTGTATTTCAGATAATTTTTCTTCTAAGAATTGCACAATGTAAGTCATTCTCCCTCTTTTATACTTGTTGTAATAAGTAATATTCATAAGGTATTGATTATATATTTGTTTTTACTTATTATTAGGGAGGATCAACAATTGGAGAATAAGCAATCGCAAAAGTTAACTATATTTTACAATGGAAAATTTGTGGTTTCCGATGCTACTGAGCTTCAGGTATATAAGATAGTCAACCAATTAAGCTTTTAAGATTCTCACAAAGTAATATGAATTTAGTTTAAAAAGTGCATTTTTTATTGATTATAATAATTAATTAAATGAGTTATTTTGTTATGCAGGCTAAAACTATAATATATCTTGCAAGTAGAGGAATGAAGGAGAAAACAAAAAAGATGTCTGAGCCATCATCACCATTATTACAACCTCAAACTGGTTTATTCGTGAAGCGATCTCTACAAGGATTTCTACAGAAACGAAAAAACAGAGTTCAAGCAACTTCGTCATATTCCCACTAGCTGCATGCTACTGATGAACTTCGCCTTAGTTTTAGTGTCATTTGTTTATACATTTTTATTTTGGTGTTACTAATATGATAGAATTTTCCTATAAGTGAATTTAGTAAGTGTATCACTTATTTTACTGATTTGTCAATACAAAAATTTCTCAATTTCTCTCATTAACTTCATGTGTGGTGTTCAGAACTTGGTTTTTTCCTCTCTCCAAACACATATGTGTTAGGGATATATACTATTAATCATATGTTAAGATATAATATTTAGTATAGAATAAATATTTATTCAGTTTTAATAGATTATATATTCGTTTATGATGTCTGTTTACTTTACTTATATAGTAGATGATTTAGTGTGTAGAATTTTAGCTTATACACGAAGGATTAAATCATCGGTTCTTATAAGTATAAAGTTTTTTGTTCACAATCTAGGATGGAAATTAGACATGTCATCGGTACGATTGTAGCACAAGATTATATGTAATTTATCTTGATTATGGGAACGATCTAGTTCCAACTTCTTGTGCTAGTGCATTTTGTATGTATTGAACGGAACCGAGTAGAGATAGTTGTTTTATACTGATTGACAAAAACATATTCTCTAAACTATTAAATGTACTTATATTTTTAATTCTGATATAACTATTATGATTTGTATATATTAATTATAGTTTTGATTTATTAAAAGGTGAGATTCTGAGATGGGTCAATATGTCTGGTAGATTGGATGATAATAATATATATTGGTGAAAAAATAAGTTAGTTGATGAAATCCATGTCTTGTTATAGAGATTGATTGATATGCCTTTTTGAGAAATTTATAAGTTTTCATCGTGTCAAATCTTGCAAGTGGATTTATGAATCCGACACATGAAATAAGTTAAGTACTGCTCTAAAGAAAATTAATCATTAAGTTAAATTCTTCTGTAATTTAATTTATTGATTAGTATCTGTAATCTTAACATGCGAAATTAATAAGTGTTTAATGAGGAATTTCGAAATATAAATAGAGGAGTGCAATTACGAATTTCTAGTGGGATGATTTGTAATTTATTATGGTAAGAATAATTCAAATTAATTATTTGAAATTATTTTCATAATAGGAAGCCTCGGTAATTAATTTTGTGGTCCCTACAGTGCCCATATTTAACTAGAACTCAGAATCCTATTTCTAAGGTGAAAAGAGGAGACTAGCGTGAGTTTTTCTTTTAAAAAGAAATTAGTTGTCTATTTTTTTGGTCGAAGAAAATAGACTGTGTTTTGTTCTTCTCTTTGAACTGGGAACAAAATAATTAGGGATTCCTCTAACCCTAGAAAGACGAAGAAGGTTTCTATTCATACTTGCCCACCCAAGTATTGAGAGAGTTCGGATGTGAACTTGGGATCACTGTAGAAGACCATCGATGTTGTCTATCTTGTAGATTCGCTTGAAGGTCTGTCTAACTTGTGGATTCGCTTGAAGGTATCTGCTCACGCTTCAAGAGGTAATTCTTGAATTAAATTTTAGCAAGTTTATGTGTTATAGCATGGTTATATGTGTTCTAGCATAAACATTATTAATTATCTATAATTCATGTAAGCAGTAAGATTCTGATATACTTCCGTTGTACATATAGTTTACCAACAATATGCACTTTGACAAAAATGAAAATGAAGGAAGGATTGAGATAATGAAATTAAGTTTCCTTATATATAACGATATTTTCAAGAAAAAAATCTTACTCTCTCTGTCCCATTTTATGTGAGTTAGTTTAACTCGACATGGAATTTAAGAAATAAATGAAGACTTTTAAAACTTATGGTCCAAATGAATAATATAAATTTATATGGCTGTAAATCATTTCATTAAAGGTAAAATAGATATTTTCTAGTTAAATTGTTACTTAATATAGAAATATATCATTCTTTTTTGGGACTGATTAAAAAGAAAAATAAATCACATAAATTAGGACAGAGGGAGTATTGCATTAAGGTACATCCTGTGGTCAAAATTAGGGTCTCTGCAAACTTTGATCCAAACTAGGAAAAGTATGAGCCAAACATGATATGAAATATATATTCAGAATAAAAAAGAGTAGTTTTTGACGGAATAACAAGACATGATTTGGTGCTATTACCAATAATTATTCAGATCGAAGTTAATAGTATCGAAGTTAATAGTCTATTAGGATTACTTTAAGTGAATGATTTCTTCAACAATAAAATTGGATATAGAGACACTCCACGACATGATTACCAATTGGCTTTGCCAACACATCACTACTCACTAGTGTGAAGATAGGAGCATATATATCCGATAAGAACTTTGTGATTGACCACCAATCCACCATATTGAACTTGATGGTGTTTGCAATTATATCTTGTAGTATTTGAATCGTTAGAGTAGCTAGTGAAGTAAATTACTTTGCACATTAAGATTTAACTAGCTTGGTGTGAGATTCAGTATCAATTTTTTTTCTTGCAGTGTTAGGTTGTGACTTAATTAACTCTCTAGGGCAATAGAAATCCAATTTACTCATAAGTTGGGTGATTTGAAAATATTTACCTTCAATAGATTTCTTTAACGCCTCAATGATTTGCTTCATCATAGAAAGTTGTTTGGCTACGTTGAATACATCAGTCTCATGGCGTTGACCTTTGTTGAGGTAAATGAATCTGTCGAATCTTCGAAATTCTCATAATTAAAGTCCGTGTGAGAGACTCCATCTGATGGAAAGAAATGGATTCCCACCCCCCCCCCCCCCTCCCAAAAATTGTAGTTGTAGTATGAGATTTCTCTTTCTCCACCATCTTCAAAGAGATGAAGAACTTTGATTTATTCATATCGTTAGCCTTGATATTTGCCTTGCATGAAGTATTGTTGATTTTTTCGAAGTCCATTATAGTAGTTGAATTCGTAGTTCTTCGGTATGCAGGAAGAAGAGATGAAAAGAGAAATTGGTCCCACCGTACGTCCAATTTGTTCATAATAAATTTTCGTAGAGCTAAAAATTAATTGCAATCAAAATAAATAAAAGAAAAAGTAATTTTATAGATGAATCTTTGTGCATAAAATTTCGTTGTTCTCTTAATTCTTCTCTCCTAATATTATCCATGATTTGAGGGCTGAAAATAATATATTTCTCAAATGTAGGATGATGTAGTACTCCTTGAGATGTGTTTGATATCTGAAAATGTCAGGAGCACTTCGTCATTTCAAATGGATCTCCGGGAAGAACTCTTTTGACCACTCCTTCGAAGAACTATGTAGTTGATGTTGTAACTTTCTCCAATGCTTGCAGAATATCCTCAGAACATCATGTAACCCTTCTATTTATAGTTGTAGGAGAGAGACAGTCCAAATGTGCATGAACTCTTTTGTCTTTCTTTTGATTGATGCATGCAAGACATCAAACTTATCACAAATACTAGAGAAAATACATAAGAACCCCCCTAAACTTGGCAGCACAATTTACTTTAGCACTTAAACTATACGGGTGTTTAAATACCCCTCTTAACATCTTTCAAGTGATTAAAACACCCCCTAAGGGATGATGTGGCAGAGAGAGTGAATGCACTCTCATGAAAGTGCGTGAAAAAAAAGAAAAAAAAAGCTGAATTTTTAATGCCCTATACATGACATTTTTTTATTGGCCAATATATAACAAATTATTTAAATAATTTTTTTTATATATTAAATTTTTAAAATATGTAAATTTTCTTATTAAGAGGTAAATGAAATTAGTGGGTTCCCTTTTAAATTTCTTTAATTTTTTTTTTTTTTTTTTGGTTTTCCACCCGGTGTCCGGAGCTCACATTGGAGCTCCGACTAAATTCAGATCGCGCTCTGCATGGCCTATTTGGGGGTGGCGCTCCCAACAGGATTTTCTCCATATCCAGGGCTCGAACCCAAGACCTCTGGTTAAGGATGAAACACTTCCACCAGTGCACCACAACCCATGTTGGTAATTTTTTTTTTCTTTTCATTTTGTTGTCTTCCTCAATACACATCTTTCTCCATTGAAACATCTCCTCCTCCATCTTCGTCCCCACCTCTATCCACTATTTTCATTTTACTAGTCTTTTACTAATCCGTAAAAGTCAATACCAATGTCATTTTATTGACGTCAATTTCACTCTATTATTGGTGTCGATTTGGCAAATGTAAACTTTCTTAAATTTTGAGTGAACCGTTTTGATTTTAGATCATTCAAACATTTCTCATAAAATTTATATTTTTTTGTATCACCTTTCTTATGCAATCTTCATTTCTTATTTGAGTTGTCAAGAAAAAATTGGCTTTCAAAAAAATCCATTCTCCAAGATGGGAGGGTTCGAAGAAGATAATGTGAATTTTCTTCTTTAAAGTGACTTAAGAAGAAGAAGAAGAAGGAGGAGGAGGAGAAGGAGGAAGATAATTAATTTTAAAAGTGTTTAAGAAAAAATAGTGAATAAGTAAAAAAATTAAAAAAATTAATGACATGGTGCCTACATGGTTATGATGTGGCGCTTACGTGGCTATGATGTGGCGGGTGAGAGTGGTGTTATAGTCTTAGGGTGGAAAATAAATCACTTTAAAGATGTTAAAGGGGTATTTAAATGTCACGACCCGAGCCTACACCCTGGACGTAGCCGGCACTCGAAGACCATTGCTGGTCCCCAAGCGAACCCTCATCCTGGCTGACTACAAGCGGAAAACTGATTCAAGCATACAAAGCTTAAAAACTGAAATAAAAGTTCATAAAACCTAAATTCAAACTTTAACTCAAATGAAAACTCTGAATAATAAAAATAAATATATTCAACTCGCCATAAAATAGGCAACTTAAGTCTTTAAAATATTTAATAAAATAAATGAATAGTACAGACTTCTCAACTATACTGACTATCTATGAAGCCTCTAACTGGTAAAGATGGAAGTCGGGAAAAGACCCACGACATCCTGACTAAACTGAAAAGTAAATGAAATCCTCCAGAAATAAAGAGGCTCACCATAGCTAACTCGAACTCCCAGATGTATCAACGAATCTCATGTTGATGATCCTGAATACCTGTGTCTGCATCATGAGAAGATGCAGGCCAAATGGCTCAGTACGTGGAATGTACGAGCATGTAAGGGGAATTCTAAAGCATAAACATAGGCTTGAACTTTGATAAAAAGGAAACATAGGCTTGAAAGAATCTGAAAGAAACTGAAGAACTTACCTGGCTCTACTCAACTCAACATAACTGAACCCATTTCAATATAAAGCAGTTTAAAACATGTGCAATATAAAGAAAAGTTGTTTAAAAACATGATGCCAACTCTGTGTGTGCAAAGATACACATAACTCTGAGATGTATGTAAAAATACAAATAAATTAATGTATATAAAAATACAATAACTTCTGTGGGAGTTTCTCTAACCGACAACCATCACTTAAGAGCTATAGTGATGATACAACGATCTACCTCACGCTGCCAGCGCATCCTATACCCGGCCAAAGGTAAAGGACCTGAACTACTAAGTGGATCCACTAGTCTATTGTGAAAAGGGTTCATCTAAAAAGTATGACCTTTTTCTATCCATGGTGGCTACATGGTTTATGGGGGCTGTGAGTTATCTGAACTCTCCCCCATATAGGTGCTCAATACTACTCCCAAAAATATACTAGCTCTTTATGTCTTAAAAACATACTTCTTTCTGTGATTTGAGATAATTGCTCAAAACCTTAGCTCAAAGGCTATCTTGAAAATCAAGGTTTCCTCTCTTGCTTTATTGTGAAAGCATTTACTCTTTAATTGAAAACTAGCCCAAAGGCTCTTTACTGAAAAGCTAGCTCAAAGGCTCTTTTGAAAATCTCAGTTTTCCGTTCTTATTTAAATGTGAAAACATTTTAAATCTCTTTGGAAATACTTAGTCCCCATATACTTTTTGAAGAAAAGAACTTCAACTTTACTTTTTACTGAACTCAAAACTTAAGTCTTAAAACAATGTTAAAACATTTGTAAAAGACTTCTTAAAATATGGTTCATGCCGAATTATGGACGTGAACGACTCGATGCAAGGTTTTCAATAACCATAGATAGATCTCAATACTTGGAACTCAAGAACTTCACTAATACTACTCATTTCAAGAATGCTCAACTCAGAGGGTTCATACGGAATTATGAGCATGAACTACTCAACTCAAGGACTCAAAGATACTTCTCATCTCAAGATTGTTCGACTTATGATGTTCATGCGGAATTATGGGCATGAACAACTCAACTCATGGACTTCATGGGTAGTAGGTAATAGTCTCATGATTAGGATTATAATCTCAGAAGGGTTAGGAACTCGATACTCAAGACTTAGAACTTGAAGATACTACTTCTTTCAAAGATACTAAACTGATGTAGTTCATGCAGAAGTTATGGGCATGAACAACTTAACTCAAGAGTCAAAATATGAATAAGGAACTCAGGTATATGAATCTTCTCATTCTCATACTTACTTACTCAAAACTTAGCTCAAATCAATAGTTATAGTTGATCTCAAAGGATTCACAATTGAACTCAAAGACTTTCTTGAACTCTACTCTTAAGTCTCTCTTGAATGTGAATTATGAATTCAAGAGCTATGGTTCATGCTAGGAAGGATATTGTGATGATAAAGTGGACTCATGAATACATTCTCCTCATTCCCATACTCACTTGCTCGAGTGTTGAAACAGGTTATTTAAATTTGTAGAAGGTTCTTCAAAGAAAACTCAAAGGGACTATTCTCAATGTTCGGAAGAACTCTCAAGACTTAACTCTTAACTCTACCTTGAATTTGTATTTATAGATTCAAGGTTATGATTCATGTTCATGGATGATTTCTAGATGTTTAGAAGTCACTTAGAGTAGTTAGAATCAATGGAATGTGTTAGGACACTTAGAATAACTTAGATAGGCAAACGATGAAAAACTGGTGAAAAACGCCGATCCTGGCGCGTCCCTGGCGCGCCGCGCCAGACTCCAATTTACTGGGGCTCATTTCTGGCGCACTGCTGGCGCGTCGCCCCAGCCTTCCTGGCGCAATGGGGGCGCGTCGCGCCAGCATTGCCCCAGGCAAAACTGACGAACTTTTCCTCTCGTTTTCTGACCTTAAATCGCTTTTAATCGATTTCTTTTCTCAAGTTTTCCTTAGATTCAATTACCCAACCTAAGTACACACTAATCCACTCTATACAATACTCAAAACAATCACTTTCATCTCAATAAATCATCAAAACCCCAACAAAACAAGATTTAGAATGATCTTTAAGAACACCTATCAAGAACTTAAATCCTTGAACTTTTTGAGAATGAAACTTCGCTGAAAATAATATGTTTGGCGTGTGGGTGAACAAACCCAACACTATGGAAGATTACATACCTCTTAGGGATCAAACCCATGGCGACAATCCGCAACAATTCTCAAGAAATTCGACGAACGCTTCGATCCTTTCTCTTTTCTCCTCTTCTCTCTTCTTCTTTTCTCTTCTTGAACTCTCAACTAAAACCCTAGGCATAAACTAGGATTATAAAACTGAACCTAATCATATTAGACCCCTAAAATATTACTAATTATGAATTAAATATGATTGGGTAAGGAAAAGATCAAAATACCCCTCTAAAATCCGGTTTTGACTTTCCTTATCTAGACAGCCCAACTTCGAATGGACATATCTCCCTTATACGATATCGAAACTGAGAAAACTCGGTGGCCTTGGAAAGATAATTCAAAGATCTTCCCTACGGTATCTGGTATCACACCTAACTCATCCTGAGCTAGAAGTTATGGTCATTTGAAGTCGACCCAAAACTCATACTTAGCTTAACTTGCAAAATTTCAGATTTTGCTATTTCCAATTTAATTATTTTTGGAACTCAAGGTGCTACGTCTAGTGACCTAACACTTAAGAAATTTTTAATTCCTTGGTAAAATCTCACTCACTACGAAGAACGGTTCGAGTCTTAGTTCAAATTTTTTTTGGGGTGTTACATTAAACGCCCATATAATTTAAGTACTACAGTAAGTAATCCGACCAAGTTCAGGGATTTTTTTATGTATTTTCTCCAAATACTATAAGGTTGATTTTTGATTGGTTGTTGAACTTCGACCAGGATTGCCACATTATTTGAACATGTGACATCCTCTTGTTGGTCTTGAACTTGAATGCATGCCAAGTCATCTTGACACGTAGCATGAACTTGGGCCTCAAGATGAAATGAACCTTATATAATCTAAATTTTGTATGATTTGAATCTAACAAAATTTATGTGTCTACAATAACATATAAAAGTACCGAAATATATAGTTATATAAATAACATATATATTATTCAAATACTAACAAATATGCAACCTAGTATTAGTATAAACTAAATATTTAGAAGTTGAAATTTTGACTACTCTATTTTGATTGAAATGTATTTTAAATGTAATTGATTAACAAAAGAAATTGTTTGTACTTTCTTTTGAATATATATTTCTACATGTATTATGTGTTGTATGATATGATTGAGAGTTTGAGATCTTTTATTTGAATTGTCAAAATTATAATACTCTGTTATATGAGTATATATTAATTGAAGTTGAATTAACTACAGTTACCAATTTATCATACTGTAAAATACTAAAATCGAACTTATCAAAATACTGAACCATACCAAATTAAAATGGTATGATAATGATATAATAGATCTAAAAATTAAATACCGAAATTACCACATCAAAATTTCAAATACTATAGCGCGACCCTATATTTCAAAAAGCGGCAGATTTGTGAAAGTATACTTATGGATTTCTCGTCATTTCAGATCCACCAAAAAACATTAAAAGCCTAAAGAACAGTCTAATAATGCACACTTATAATTTTAAAAAAGTGTCTTCAAAGCATAAACTATCATGTTGACAAAAAGCCGTATTTATTCTCATTTCTTAAATAGTAATTATAATAAAGTAATATACAACAACGTGGAGCAAATGGCGGATGTGCTCATTCAGAAGACAAAAAATCATATGTACAAATTAAAAAATAATTTTGCAAATTTTCTTTTGTCACGTTCCAGTCTGTAATTATTGCTTTGTAACAAAATATAAATAAGTCATAAGTTAGTGAGAATAAATAGTGAGAACAAATACTCCAAAATAATAAGCCGACTGATACACGTGCATTGCGTGTATGCTAGTGAAAAAAACCTG
This sequence comes from Solanum piurae, assembly GCA_029582685.1. Taxonomy (NCBI): domain Eukaryota; kingdom Viridiplantae; phylum Streptophyta; class Magnoliopsida; order Solanales; family Solanaceae; genus Solanum; species Solanum piurae. The sequence goes on along the minus strand of JAJOOO010014462.1, from coordinate 6,509 downwards.
GTGGATAAAAAAATAGCAGAAATCGCCGATTTTTAATATATCAAAGAATAAAATAAAATTTCTTATGTTTTTTCTTCAAAGCCAATTATTATTTTCTAAATCATTTTCATCATCTAAAACTAAATGTCAGTGTTAATTTGGTAAAATACTATTACTAATTATTGTATTGTAAGGAACGTGTAAAATTTAAAGTAGACAAATAAAAATAATTATATGAGCAAGTTTTGAATAAAAACTGATAATATTTGATTTTATTCAGAAAAATAAAAAAGATAATTGTACCGACAAATTATTTACTTATTTTTTATAATTAAATAGTTAATATAGTAATTTTTTAAGCGAAATATACAGCAGAGTCATTAAAAGAGTAATCAATTTAAACCGACGGAACATTTGTAGTTACTAGTTAGAGGAGTGATGGAAATAAAAGTAAAGTAAAACACGTCTCATTTATCACGTTGTTTAGTTAGGTGTTAGTGGGACGCCATCTTTTTGTACATTGTCGATTTCCCTTTTATCATCAACAACTAATTAAAAAACATGACAATATTCATAGAGTCCTAATTGTAACAAGTAATATTCATAATGTATTGATCATATATTTGTTTTTTCTTTACTATTAGGGAGGATCAACGATTCGAGATTAAGCATAACAATATTTTACAATGGAAAATTTGTGATTTCTGATGCCACTGTACTTAGTTTATTTCATATGAATTTAGTTTAAAAGATGCATGCCTTCTATTTTCTTATAATAATTAATTAAATGAGTTTTTTTATTATGCAGGCTAAAGCTATAATATATCTTGCAAGTAAAGGAATGAAGGAGAAAACAAACAAGATGTTTGTGCCTTCATCACCATTGTTACAACCTCAAATTGGTATATATATATTCATGAGGCGATCTCTACAAGGATTTCTACATAAACGAAAAAATAGAATTCAAGCAACTTCGCCATATGACCACTAGCTGCTACTGATGGACTTCGCCTTACTTTTAGTTTCATTTGTTCATATATTTTTATTTTTGGTGTTACTAATATAATTATGTCTCTGGGAGCTAGAAAGTAATAGGTTTTTCCTTTAGGTGAATTTAGCCGGTACAACACTAGTGTATCACTTATTTTACTGATTTATCAGATACAAAATTCTCATTTTGTCTCTATTGACACATATGATTTCGAATCAAGTCGGGTATGACTAAGAGAGGACCTACTGAGTTTGGATAGTCCTATTACTGTTATACTATTTGAATCCTATTTGGATTATACTAGTATAGTATTACAGACATCCTATAGTGTATATACACATCCTTGTACAGAAGTAAAGCGAGCAACATAATAATAATTGGGTTATATCTTCTGTGGTTTTATATGGTATTAGACGCCATGACAGGCACCAATTCCTCCATCACCTTTGTTATTTCTTCGCCCACAACCCTTAGCCATGCTCACCACTTTATCTCCATTAACCTTACCTCGAAAAACTACCTCTTTTGGTGCATACAACTATTGCCTTTCCTCTGTGGTCAAAATCTTCATGGTTACATTGACAGGTCTACTCCGTGCCCACCGTCAACTATCAGCGACACTGTTGATACTAAGCCAACCCATATTACACACATTGGATACAACAAGATTAGTTGATCCTTAGTCTTCTTATCTCATCCCTCTCCGAAGAAACACTTCCAATAATCATTGGAATGAATACCGAAGGAGGTCTGGGACCCACTTGCAGCTACTCTATCTTCACTATCTAATACACGAGTTCTCAATCTCCATATACAACTACAAAACTTAAAACAAGGCGATCTCTTTGCCACGCAATACTTACACAAGACGAAACTCATTTCGAATGAACTTTCTGCTCCAGGACAACCACTTATTCTTGCAGACCAATATACTTTAAAGGGTTGTGATCAAAATTTAAAGACATTATTACTACCTTATCAGCCGTTCTGGGCCAGTAACTTTCATAGAACTTCATAGTTTATTGCTCTAAATCACGAGTTCATTAATGACTCATCCTTCTCACCCTTCTCTTTATCATCTTCTACCCTTTCGGAATCTATGAACCAACCATTAGCCCATATTAGCCATAAAAGTACTCCAAATGACCGTAATGTCAACCCCAATCCCAATCGAGGTAGAGGTCGTTCATATCGTGGACATGGAGGACATTCATATCAACGAATTTTCTCCAATAACAATCAACAATGGAACTCCTATGACTCCCATCCTAGATGTCAAATTTGCAATGGTGGCAATCATCTTGCCAAAACTTGCTATCAACGCTAAACAACTCATCCTATCCTACTGCATACCTAGTTCATCAATCTCCCCCACCCACCAACAATCAATGGTTCTCAGATGCCGGCGTTACCCACCATTGTTGAGATATATACTATTAACCATTTGTTCAGATATAATATTTATTATAGAATAAATTATTTATTCAATTTTAATAGATCATATATTCGTTTATGGTGTTTGTTTACTTATAAAGTAGATGGTTCAGTGCATAGAGTTTTAGCTTATATACGAGGATTAAACCATCAGTTCTTATAAGTATAATTTTTTTTCCACAATCTAGGATGGAAATTGGACATCCTTTCGGTACGATTGTAGCACAAGATTATATATAATTTATCTTGATTATGGCAACAGTAGTTTCAACTTCTTGTGCTAGTGCATTTTGTATGTATTGAATGAGATCAAGTAGAGATAGTTGCTTTATATTGACTGACAAAAGTATATTCTCTAAACTGTTAAATATACTTATATTCTTAATCCTGATATAACTATTATGATATGTATATATATGTTAATTATCGTTTTGAATTTTCAAAAGGTGAGATTTTGAGATAGGTCAATATATCTGGTAGATTGGATGATAATATTATATATTGGTGAAATAATAAGTTAGTTGATGGAATCCATGTCTCGATATATAGATTGATGATATGCCTTTTTGAGAAGTTTATAAGTTTTCATCGTGTCAAATCTTGCAAGTGGATTATGAATCCGACATATGAAATAAGTTAAGCAGTGCTCTAAAGGAAATTAATCATTGAATTAAATTCATCAGTAATTTAATTTATTGATTAGTATCTGTAATCTTAACATGGGAAATTAAGTGTTCAATGAGAAATTTTGAAATATAAATAGAGGAGTGCAATTACAAATTTTTATTGGAATGATTTGTAATTTATTATGGTAAAAATAATTTAAATTAATTATTTGAAATTATTTTTATAATAGGAAGCCTCAATAATTAATTTTGTGGTCCCTAGAGTGCTCATATTTAACTAAAACTCAGAATCATATTTCTAAAGGAAAAAGCGGAGACAAGCGTTAGTTTTCTTTTAAAAAGAAAACTAGTGTGTATTTCTCGATTGAAGAAAAACAATGTGTCTTTTGGTTCTCCTCTTTGACCGGGACGAAATCTCTATAATTAGTGATTTTTGATTAGTGATTTTTGTGACCCTAAAAAAATAAGTTTTCTATACAACGCTTGCCCACCAACGTATTGAGAGAGTTCAAATGTGAACTCAGAATCACTATAGAAGACCGCAAAGTTGTTGTCTATCTTGTCGATTCGCTTGAAGGTCTGTCCAACTTGTGAATTTACTTGAAGGTCTCCTCACGCTTCAAGAGATAATTCTTGAATTGAATTTCAGCAAGTTTATGTGTTCTAGCATGATTATATGTGTTCTAGCGTAAACGTTATGATTATCTATTATTCATATAAGCATTATAATTATGGTATGATTCCGCTGTGCATATAGTTTTCCAACAATTGGCATCAAAATCATTGTTGCATCTAAATAAATAAGCAAATCAAAAAAGAAGAAAATACTAATTTTGCTTTGCGTCGGACCATTACCATGGTAGACTGCAAGTTATAAAGTGGGTTAACTTCTTTTTATTTTTTGATATGCTATATGCATATTGCAGAAATTGTCCAATCTTGTCAACATTGTTCATGATTGTTAATTTAAAAGGAAAGTGATGTGGCATGTGTTGGCGGTGACAAGATTCTTGTAGGGTGTCATCACTTCTCATAGTAAAATTGTGAATTGTGTCTTTTTTGTTTGGCATGATTAGCGCCTTAGATTTTAATAAAGTGAGGTCTGATTTGTCACGTTCCGAGCCTACACCCTGGACGTGGTCGATACTCGAGAACCATTTCTGCCCCCAAGTGAACCCTTGGCCTGACTCAACTCTCAGTGGAAGGCTTACTCAACAACATATGAACTCAAAAGTAAACTTTACTCAACTTTCTCAAAAGATAGACTCATAATATTTTTGAAATAAAGCATTCACTGGCCAAAAGAGGCACTCAAGTCTAGAACATAACAACTGAAATGAACCAAACTCATGAACTACTATTGTCTATCTATCTATGAAGCCTCTAATACTATGAGGGATGTCAGGACAAGACACCCGATCATCCTAACAAATTGAAATAGATGAAGATAAATAAGGGATCCTCCGGAAGCAAGGAGGCTCAACAAACCACTTTGAAACTCGATTGGATCAACGAAACGTTGGTTGATGATCATGGTTACCTATATCTGCATCATGAAACGATGAATGCCAAATGACGTCAGTACATGAAATTTACGAGCATGTAAGGGGAATACTGAACATAACCTGCAAGCTTGAACCTGATAAAAAGGAAACATACTCACCTCGACTCTACTCAACTCAACCTCAACTCATGGATACTCAACTCAATGCAATATTAAACGACGACAAAAGTGCAGTTTATATAAAGCATTTAAACAATAGATAACAACTCAATGTATTTAAAAATACAATAAGAACTCAGTTTGTATATAAAGATACAAATAACTCTGTTTGGGAGATTCTCTAACCGACCACCATCACTATGAGCTATGTGATGATACAACGTCTCACCCACGCTGCCAGAACTATCCTATACCTTGCCGAGGTATATAACTCCTTAACTAAGTGGATCCACTAAGCTATGCTTAAAAAGCAATAAGGAATCATCTAAAAAGTATGACCCTTTCTACTCACGTTGACTACATGGTTTATGAGGACTTTGAGTTATCTGAATTCGTCCCCATATCGGTGCTCAATATTATTCCCAAAATATAACTTAGCTCATATGTTTAAAAATATTTCCTCATCCTTAACTTTGAGATTATTACTCAAAAGATTTCTCTTAAAAGAGTTAGTACTCAAAACTCCTCATGCACTCCTTTGGAAATTGGTGTTTCCCCTCATTTTAAATGTAAAAACATTGTAACACATCGGTATTTGATAGAGATAAAAACAGAAAGAACTAAATTGGAAATAGCAAAATCTGAAATTTTGCAAGTTAGGCATAGGTTATGAGTTTTGAGTCTACTTCAAACAACCATAACTTTTGGTACATGATGATATAGGTGTCTCATAAGATATCAAATAAAAGGTCTTGGAATCCTCTTTCCAACGCCAGCGAGTTTGCTAATTTTTGAGCTCGTATGAGGGAGTGATTAACATTTCAAGCACACCTCATCCAATTCTAGGTGCAAACAATTGTTAAGCAGCTTGAAACCCAACGAATATTGGGGTCGAACCCACAAGGAGTGTGTAACACCCCGTGTCATAGATAGACCAAAATGCAGATTTTGAGAAGTTGCAGGTGCAACCCACGGTTTCCATCCACGGACCGTAGGTCAGACCACGACCCGTGCTGGTGGTCTGTGGTTGACCACTGCAACCCCTCTCCAAACCAAGCTCAGAAAATTGGCTAAGGGTCAACCTACGCCAGGACCTATGGATGGTAAGTCAGACCACGGTCCGTAGTCCAAGGTCGTAGGTTAGACCCTCATTCTTAGACTCCCAGTCACGAGTGACGGTTGACCAGCACGGACCGTCAGTCAATCGACGGTCCATCATTTACTCCGACAGCAGTTAAGTCAGGGGTCTTTTGGTCTTTTCCTTTTTTGTTTAACCCCTAAGCTACGTCGTTTAGACCCTAAATTATGAGGTTTTAGTCAGTTTAAGCCTAGAAACATAACTAGAACTTACCCAAGTCAAATCATTAATCAAACTTAGAAAAATTAGAACGCTAAGAGAAGAAAGAAGTCAAGAACCCTAGTTCAAGAACGCAGCAACGTTCCATCAGTTCCAACCCCTAAATCGAAAGATTTCTCTGTGGAATTCATCACCAGGTATGTGGGATTTCACTAGTGGGTTCCTTTCACCCATTAGGTCCCTAGTTTTCAGTCAGTTTCTTGATTTCCTTATTATGACTAGACCCAGGGTTTCTTGAATGTTAGAATTATTGGGTTCTTAGCTGTTAGAATGATCCAAATCAGATTAGTATGTTAATATTTAGTTTATTGCATGAATTCCAGAACCCTAGCTATGTATTTCTTTAGTTCTTGAATTACATATGCTAGGTCAGATATTTCAGTTATTCAGTTATGCATGCCTCAGTTATTAATGCATCAATATCAGTTTAATTGTTGCATTCTCAGTTTGCATGTTCAG
>JAJOOO010014461.1:0-21920 GCA_029582685.1 Solanum piurae | reverse complement strand
TATTAATTAATTAACGAGCTTCTTAATCTTAGCGAAATAAAATAATCAATTTAATTATCAACTAAATGATTTTGAAATATAAACTATTATATAACTAAACTACTTTTAATAGAATATTTAAAATAAAATCTTTTCGAGATGATTTTCCAAATATTTATAAAATATACTAACTATAGATATATAAAATTACACGAAATATATATTATTTATAAATTATGAAAATCGACCAAAATCACTTAAGATGACTTCACAAAGTTATTTGAATTTTATAAAACTAATTATTCTAAATCGTTTGGAAATTAGGAAGCTCGTGAATTAATTCCTATCGGGGAGGGTCAAAATTGGGTGTCAACACTACTTATGCAATGTATAAATGAAGTCCCATACAACATCATCACATAATTCTTCATAACATAGTAGAACCATCACCTTAGCAACTCTAAAAGCATACTTGTGCAATGTACAGTTGGCATCCCATAATACCAACTATACTAAGTATACATTTAGAATAACCTTAGTGACACATATCAACTTTAGACCTCATCACAATCCATAATCATACATAAGGAAATATCATACTCATTACATATACATAAGGAGAGTCATACCATAACAACAATCCCATCAACATATATCATACCTTCATGTCTTACCATAGCATAATGAACCAACCCACAATCCCTTTCAAAGCTTACTTGTGCAGTGAAGTCCCATACCCCCACTCCTACCAAGTAAACTTATCAAGAAATCACAAGTATAGTTCAAGTCATATTCATTATCTTATTACATAGGGAGAAATGCATTAACCGACATTGACCATTGAGCTACATAGAATCCGATGTCATATAACCCCATACCAAAAAAAGGCGTCCTACTTGCCGAAGGTAGAACTAGACATATATAGCTATAATGTGGATCCACTAGCTAATACCTATGCGGGCACATAGTTATGGGATAGGGAGATTGCTTCTAGAAACTCTGCCTATTTTACTAGCGGGAGAGTTTCCATCTCATGAGAGCATATGTAGAAGACCCGGCCTAAAACTAGCGGGAGATTCTCTACCTCATTTGCCATATCCACTCGGTGCTAAGCATTATTCTACAACTTATACATAGTTAAGGTGAATTATAATTTCATATGTGAAGGAGTACATTACCCTTCATACAACCCAACTCATAACATAGATCATTGATTCAACATGGTGAGAACTACCTTTCACCTTAGAATCACCATATAATCATCCAAGAAAATTCATACATAATCACGTGTTAGTAAAGGAATCTAGTCTTTCAACAATACCAAAATTCACACAATAGTCATTGGATCTTCACCATTCAAGTGGAACATAACTTCATACATAAATACATGAAAAGTAAGCACCTCCACCTTTCAAGTGGATAAATCCATGCATATATAAGAATCTTAAACATAGAGTACCTTCATACATTGTCTTAAAGGCTATACTTCAAGATTCAATACTTACAATTTACCCTTGAAGGATCATAGATCATGTCTTGCAATCACACTTAGAATTACTACTTTAAGCATGAATCAAACAAGACTAATTGACTAAATTAACATAGATACTATTCTAAGTATTCACATTGCATGAACAAACCCATCTCAATTTCATAAAGTTAGGATCATGGGGAAGCACATGGTTTCATGCGGAATTTCACAATGAAAACCCTCAATAAACATCAAATTCATCATAATGTAGGATAATTAACATAAATAAATCATTTTCAAGAAGAACCCATGGCTAGAATCAAAACCCTAGTTTTTGAACAAATTTCCAATTTCGAAAATTAGTGTTGAAGGGCTTCATGGAGAAAGAAATTCCATGAATTAAGGTTCCCATACCTTAATTGAAGTTTTTCCACGAAATTGGAGTGAAAACTTTGGAGCTTGAACCCTAATCTTGAAGCTTTTGATGTTCTTCAATGGAGGAACTTGTAGAGAGAGAAATATTGGAGAAGAGATGAACTTTTTATTTTGAAGTGGGTGTTTGTGAAAGTGATTAATTTTGGGGATAGTTTAATATAAAATCCCTTATATAGTTATTTAGAAATAATATGAAATATACCCACTTTCTAATTTAACTTAAAAATAATATTTACAAAAACCCCCGTTGTCCACATGAACTTGCCAAATAAAACTAAGGCAAAGTCCAAGGGAGCATTTAAGGTCCTTGAAGTGGTTCACTAGCCTTGGACCCTCCCTTGAACTTTGCCTTTGGCTTTTTAAAGCTAAGGCATATCCATGGGAGTATTCAAATGACCTATTTATATCATATATATATATAGTTATATAAAAATAATATAGGTTATACCCATTTAATTTAGACTAAAAAGGAAATTACGAAATTGCCTCTTTTTATGCCTCCCTTGGATTGCCCAAATAAAACTAAGGCAATTACCAAGGGAGCTTCTAAGGGCCTTGGAATGGTCTACCATCCGTAACCCCTCCCTTGGACTTGCCTTAAACTTTTTAAAGCTAATGCATAAGTCTACAAGGGAGTACACGACAGTGGGCCCCCACATGCACACATACAATGTCTAGTGTACTAAGGCACCCCCACACGTTGTGGTCCCCACTTTTCCCTTATGCCCTCACGTGTATAGCCCCTAAAAAAACTAAGTAACTGTTTAAGGGACCCTTTAAGGATTGTGGACTGCTTCAAGTCCTTTCAACCCATATGTGAACTGCCAACTTTGCCAAAAATGGCTAAGGCAAAGTTCACGAGGTCCTTCAAGGACAGTGAATTGCTTCACGTCCCTTAAAGCCTCAAGTGAACTTCCTTTATGCCAAAAATGGTTAAGGCATTGTTCACGAGAGCTTCTAAGGACAGTGAACTGCTTCACGTGCCTTGAAGCCTCTCTTGAACAAATGCCTTTTGCCCACACGGCTAATGCAAAGTTCAAGGGAACTTCTAAGGGAAGTGATGCCTTTCGCCTTCCTTGAACCCTTTCTTGAACTTATACTTAGTCAAATTTTTGGACTATTTCATAACTCCAATTTATGCATAAACTTTTAAGATTCATACGTTAGGCTCTAGTTTCACCTATCAATTTTCCGGGTTGTTACAACTATTGAGAACAAAAGTCCTTATGAAATGCTTTATGCCAAACAACCTTCTCTCTCATTTAAGAACATTAGGATGTCTTTGTCATGCCTTAGTGTTACCAAAGGGTGATAAGTTTACAGAAAGGTCTGTTCCTGCTATTCTCATAGGATATTCAGAACTTCAAAAGAGCTATATATTGTTGGAAATTAAGTACAATAAGATCTTTGTACATAGAGATGTGATTTTTCAGGAGGGTGTTTTTTCCATTTGCACAAGTGATGCCCCAACCACAACCACCAGTCACTGTTTTTGACTCTCCTTTAGAGTTGGATAATTGTTTCAATCTAAATGATGGAGGTATTGCTACTGATACTGATAGAGATCATCATATTGAAGACAGTGTTGTTTTGGACAGTGAGGATGCTCAGAATGACAATGAAGTTCAAGAGGAAGTCACTTGTGAGAACCTTTCATTACAAGCTGTTTCTGATGAGACTACACAAACTCCTATTGTGACTATAAATACTCCCATTAGAAGGACCACAAGCACTAAAGAGCCTACTTGGATGAAAGATTATACTACTGTTGGCAAGAAACAAAGTAGTACTAGACATCCTTTGATTAATTCTCTATGTTATGACAACTTAACACCATCTTATAGAGGATATCTAAGTAAAATGTATGATTCTGTGGAGCCCAAACACTTCAGACAAACAGTCAAAGATAATAGGTGGATACATGCTATGAAACAAGATATACAGGCTCTTGAAGATAAAAAAAACTTGGATGGTAGTTGATTTACCACCAGGGATGCATATACTGGGATCAAAATGAGTGTATAAGGTTAAATATAAAACAAATACTGAGGTGTAAATGATCAAGGCCAGGCTGGTTGCTAAAGGATATAGTCAATAAGAAGGATTGGACTATCATGATACTTTTTCCCTAGTTGCAAAAATGGTAACAGTTAGATGTGTGATTGCATTAGCAGTGTCCAAGGGTTGGAATCTCTACCAGATGGATGTCTACAATGCATTTATCCAAGGTGATCTAGATGAGGAGGTTTATATGGAGATTCTTGAAGGTTTCATAATGCCAGGGGAGACAAAAGTCTGCAAGTTACTTAAGACATTGTATGGGCTTAAGCAAGCCTCTAGACAGTGGACTTAAAACTTACCAATGCCTTGTTGTCTGCTGGTTTTACTCGGAGTACACATGATTATTCTCTTTTTACTCTAAAGTAAAATGAAGGACTTGTCATTGTCCTAGTCTATGTTGATGATTTATTAATCACAAGCAACAATGTTCAGCTGATCACAGAAGCAAAAAAGAATCTACATCAACAATTCAAGTTAAAAGATCTAGGGGAACTCAAATATTTTTTGGGGATTAAAATGTTAAGATTCTCCAATGGAGTTATTTTGAATCAAAGGAAGTATATTTTAGAACTCATTGCTGATGCAGGGCTCATTAGTGCTAAACCTGCTCCCACGCCTCTTGAATCAAACCTAAGACTTACCTCAGTGGAATATTATTTGGTGAATGGGGTTATTGGAGATGAGGTCTTCATGACATTACAGCTTATTAGAGATTAGTTGGAAAGCTTCTTTTTGCCAATATCACAGGACCTGACATTATCTATGCAATACAGACTCTCAGCCAGTTCATGCAGTCCCCTAAAAGGTCACATTGAGAGGCAGCTACAAGAGTAGTAAGATACTTGAAGGGCACAGTAGGTCAAGGTGTTTGGTTGCAAGCTAAATCTGCCTCTATGTTAACTTGTTGGTGTAACTTTGATTGGGCTAGTTTTCCAAATACTAGAAGGTCTATTACAGGTTATGTGGTGAAGTTTGGTGATTCCTTGGTGTCTTGGAAATTTAAGAAACAACACACTGTCTCCAAAAGCTCAGCTGAAACTGAATACAGGAGCATGGTTTCAGCTATATCCAAAATCACCTGGCTGTTGGGATTATTTACTGAGCTAAGAGTTCCTATTCAGGTGTTTGTGACTCTTCTTAGTGACAGTAAGTCAGCAATTCAGCTTGCAGCTAATCCAGTCTTCCATGAAAGGACCAAACATATTGAAATTGACTATCATTTTATTAGAGACAAGATCAAAACAGGGGTGATAGAAACTGTACATGTTCCTACTCAACATCAAGTTGCAGACCTATTGACCAAATGATTGTCTCAAGCTCAACATTTGCATTTTCTCAACAAGTTTGGTGTGCTTAATGTCATGCACCCTTCAGCTTGAGGGGATGTGTTCAAATACAAATTAGTTCAATAGTTAGTTAACACTGTTCATTGTTCATTAGTTAGTTAACATTGTATACATTTCCACTAGTTAGTTAACTGATTAGTTGGTTAATAGTTCACATTGAGTTTGTTGCTCAACTATGAGCTGTCAATAATTAGTTAGTTTGTTATCACAATCCCTAACTATAAAAACATTAGTTGAGAGTCACACTTTGTATGTTGTTGCATTTACACATCAATAAAATTCTCTCCCTTCTTCATTTATATTCATGTTTGTCCAGATTCATCAATGAATTGATGAGCTCATTAGCTCATAGTTTTCACAAAACACTACAACATACAATTTAGATTGTGCACATTTGTGTTGTACAAGCATTATACTTAAGTTTGAGGGCTTCAAGTTTATGCAATTTACTAAATTTTTTCATTTTCGAGCATAAATTTAGGCACAAAGTATGCATCCATGTAATGATAACAACAACATTTGTTGTTCATGTGAATTCTCTTCCTGTGTTGAAGTCATCTGCACCTGCATCTTATGTTGCATCTCTAGGGGTTTGGCATGCTCGTTTGGCTCATACATCACTTCCTACTGTTCGTCAAGCATTGTCGTCTAGCGTCATTGTCCTTTCCTTTAAATCTTCTAGTTTATGTTTTACATGTGCTGTCAGTAAAAGTCATAAAGTTCCTTTTCGTGATTTTAGTTTTCAAGCCTCCGGGCCTTTAGACCTAGTTTGTTCAGATGTTTGGGGTCCTGCTCCAGTTGTTTCCAACGAAGGGTATCGATACTATGTGATTTTCTTTGATCACTTTAGCAAATATACATGGATTTATTTCCTTCGTCTTAAATCTGAAGTCCTTTCAATATTTATGCAATTTCGTACAATTGTTGAAAAATATTTTGGTCGTCCCATTAAAAAATTTCAAGCAGATTGAGGAGGAGAATATCAAGCATTGAAAAATTACTTGAGAGATAATAGAATTGTGCAGCGTTCCTCTTGTCCATACACCCCTGAACAAAATGGTTGTGCCGAAAGACAACATAGACATATTGTTGAAACTGGCAGGGCATTGCTACATCATGCCAATATCCCACATAAATTTTGGACAAATGCATTTGATACCTTAGTGTATACTATAAATCGTTTACCAACCCCACGCTTAAACAATAAAACTCTATTTCATGTGTTATTTAACACTGATCCAAATTACTCTTTGTTGCGTGTTTTTGGTTGCCTTTGTTTTACGTGGTTGCGTCCTTATACAAAGGATAAATTGTCTCATCGATCTAAATCATGTATTTTTTTTGGGCTATAGTAAGTTACACAAGATGCTACTGACCCGCCTTCACAAGATGATATGTCTCATGGTGTAGCCTTGCTTTCACCAAGTGTAGTTGCAGAAAATCCTCGTTCTTTTAATACAATTCACTCTGCTGATTTTGGAAACACTTCTGCCTTCGGTATGCTCTGTCCAGTAGCCCCTTCTTTGCAAAATATGGTCACACAAACACAAGCAGGCTCCTTGAAGCCAAAGAAACCATTCTCCATGTAAACTACGACACCAACATCAGCAATAGTGGTACCTTCTTGCCATTCACAGGCTATTAAGGATGTTTATTGGCGTCACGCCATGTCAGAAGAGTATAATGCACTTATTCAAAATGGTACTTGGGAACTAGTTCCACCATCCCCGTCTCAAAATATAATTGGTTGTAAATGGTGTTTAAGAAGAAACTAAAGTAAGATGGTTCATTGGATCGCTATAAAGCAAGGCTTGTGGCTAAAGGATATCATCAACGACCGGATCTCGATTTTGCTGATACGTTTAGTCCAGTAGTTAAGCCGGCTACCATACGATTGTTGTTGTCCTTGGCAGTGTCTCATCAATGGCATGTCACTCAGCTAGATGTATCCAATGCATTTCTTCATGGGAAGTTAGATGAGATTGTATACATGTCTCAACCTCCTGGGTTTGTTGATCCTACTCGTCCAGATCATGTTTGTTTACTTAAACGATCTCTCTATGGTCTCAAACAAACTCCGCGTATGTGGAATAAATGTTTAGATGATGTTCTTCTTTCTCTAGGCTTTGTGGGATCAAAAACTTATTGTTATTTGTTCTATTTGCCGCATGCCGATGTAAAGTTGCTTTGTTTAGTGTATGTTGATGATATTCTAGTTGTGGGATCTAATTCTGGTCATATTGCAGCTCTAATACCAATTTGAAAACTCACTTTGTTGTTAGAGACTTGAGAAAATTGTCTTATTTCTTGAGAATTCAAGCCAACTGGAAACCTGAAGGTTTGAATTTATCACAAGGTAAGTATGTCACAGACCTCCTTAATCGTGTGCAAATGGGGTCGTGTGGTCCTGTCTCCACACCAGCTTCATCTTCATCTAAGCTCTCCAATACTGGTGGATGTCCATTCCATGATCAAACTTTATATAGAAGTATTGTTGGAGCTCTACGTTACTTGACATTTACTAGACCCGATATAGCGTACGCGGTAAATAAAATATCACAATTTATGCATTGTCCTATGAATTCTCATTGGGTTGCTGTCAAACGTATTCTCCGTTATGTCAAGGCTACATCATCTCATGGTTTATTTTTTTCTCATGGGTCATCCAGCTTACTTCATGGTTACAGTGATTCAGATTGGGGAGGTGATGTTGATGATCGCAAGTCTACCACTGGATTCACTATTTTTCTTGGTTCTCATTTGATTTCATAGGCTTCTCGCAAGCAAAGAGCTGTATCACGATCGAGCACAGAGGAAGATATCGTGTGTTAGCTACTGCTACCTCTGAAATGACATGGGTCAAACATATCCTTCGAGAGATTGGATGCTACACCACCTCTCTTCCCATTCTCTGGTGTGATAATCTCAGTGATACCTAGTTAACGGCTAATCCCATTTTTCATTCCCGAACGAAACATATGGAAATAGATTTTCATTTTGTCCGTGACAAGGTTCGTGCGAAGACCTTATCAGTCAGATATGTGATTTCCCATGATCAAGTAGTCGATGCTTTGTCCAAGGTCCGATTTCTGGATTTGAAGAGCAAGTTGACAGTTGTTCCACTCTTATGCTCAACTTGAGGGGAAGTGTAAAGATAATGTCACGTAGGAGTTTGAGTGGAAGTCTATTTGTATTTATTTACTGATTGTTAGGAATCAATTTAGAAGTAGTCGTATAATTGTATTCAGATTAGGAGTCCTTAGCCGTGACAATTTTGAAGTTCTATTCTCCAAGAAATTCATGTATATATATTGATGTATTGAATACAATTGAGAATCATCTTTAACAATGCGAACTCCTCTTCAGTTTGTTGTGATCATATCTCTGCATAAGCTAAGATAAAATAACATGCCGTGTCGGTCCATCTCTAAGTTAAAAGGGGGCCGGGCCACCAAGTTTTCTGGTTATTACAGTGAACCATGAACGGAAACATTATGTGGAGTCACATTATTATATTGACCGTCAATCAATTAAGTATTACCAGTTTTGCAACTATCAAACCAAAACTTGGTAGTTGCACATTGCTGCTTTTAACAAAAAAAAAAGAAGCTTCGTCAGTAAGATAGCCACCGAGTTACCTTGGAAACAAGACATTATTATTCAAGCAATTTGAGGACATATATATCAACTAGCACTTTAAAGTCATTGCAACTAATTATTGTAAATGCTATTAGTCAATGAGAATGAACATAGACGAAAAGACCTTGTCTCAAATTCATTGCAAAACCAAATCTTCATACAAAATTTTACTATATTTATAAGAATCATAGAGTCCCTGTGAAACTCGTGTTTGTTACTAAAATGTATTAGACTAACTCAAGATTAAGATTTAATAACTTGAAGAAGCACAAAATATTTAATCCCAATTTGATACATGATTCAGAATACCAATAAAAACTTTCTTAAAATGACTTAATCAAGAGCTGTTAAGCTTTTCATTATTTCCATATATGAGAACATCCAACGCAGAGGAGTACTGTATTTATAAGCTAAACAACAACTTACCATAATATAGCACATTAGTAAAAACACAGGAATATTTAATACTGTATTTCCAACACGAACATCTAAGACGTTGTCTCCAACTTCTTGCTGAATCTCTTAGGCGGAATCCACAACCGAAGGTCTACACACTTCTAGCTCAATCAGTTGTAGTGTCATTAATATATCTGCGAAGTTTTCAGGGATGGAGATCAATGAGTGACAATGTCTCAACACTAAGCGTTTGAGACATGGAAAATGATCATTGTTGGTTTTCCACAGGGCTAGATCAGTCCAATCGAGTAGCAACAACTTCAGCTGAGGAAACCCATCCTCAATTGTTTCCCACTCTGTACCTAGACAAGCAAATTTTATTAGTTTGAGGACTTCAAGTTTAGGCAACTGACTAAAAGTACTCGACATCATTTCCTCCCATGGCAAGAAAGGTCTTTCCAACGTTAGCTTCTGTGGAAAGCCACGTGTAGGAGGAAGGCGCATTTTGGGACAACAAAAATCCTATCTTCTTAAGTACCACAACACTTAGACTCTCGAGTCGATGTAAATGACTGAGGTCACAGTATTGAAACTTCCCCAACCGACTTAGTATGTAGTCATCTTTGGTACCACAAATCTTCAGCCTCTTAAAATTCCTGCTAATTCAACCCTTAAAGGGTGTGCAGGTGTTCCAAAACAAGAGACCTGTATTTAGATGGAGGATCACCCAAGACGATCAGGCTTGACTTGAGATGACTTAACTGTGACATCCCCCAAATATCTATTGGTAAATAAAGGCGCATTAGTTTTGGTATAAAACGCTGAATTATTAAACTTTGTAGATTCATGAGTTTAGCTATGGCTGGAATATATGCATGTTCAGCCACGAAAAAAGCTAAATATCTCAAGCAAAATAAGCCTTCTATACTATCTGGCTTATAACGTAATGGCTGCACTGAAATTAGATCTAATACCCTTATAGTAGCTTAATACATGAAAAGTTTAGCCTTTTGTCATAGGAAATACTACAAATAATAGAATGCACTTTAGAACCTGTAGCATAATTATTGCTCCCTAGTATACACGCAAGTGTACGTGGTCGTGCAAGTAATATAGATTCTTTAAGAAACGAGTTATCGTTCCCAAGGAACTTATGATCAATGTATATTTAACTCTTAATTCTACAAATAAAAGTAAAAGTAACCTTTTCAAGAGTTGATGATTGATTTTTAACTACTACTAATTATGAACTAAATAACCGTAACTAAAAATGAACGACTTTAAGATGATGTTTCAAGCAAGTTAAAAGAAATTCCAGGGCTGCAGCATGTATTGAATTTTATGTATCATATTATTGGCTTAGAACTAATTTCAGTTGTCAAGCTACTGGTTTATAAGGTTAATTATATGAGTCGGGCTATACACCTATCGTCGCCTACCCCAATTAGCTACCTAACTACATCGTTGAGCGGAGATAAAAAGACTAGTTGGCGAGCATTTATATTTCATCCTATTTCGTAACCAAGCGAGTTGTTCGTCCGGGCGTCACTCCTGAACACAAATAACCTTGACTTAACGGGTCAATCAAGCTTTCTATATCCTCTGGTCTATCTAACCTCTCCTCTCCCAATTTTAAGGTTAAACAATAGATTTATCTCTAGATGGCCAGTCAAAAAATATTAAAACAAGAATATAGAAGTATATTACAATGACAAATAAGAATTAATTTATAAAGCCTTTAATAATCAACAATCCATTCGTAGCTACAGCCCCAGAACTAGGGCGTTTAGCCACTCATGCTATTAGAAAACCACAAAATACAATTGTTCATGCGATTTCCGGAAAATAGAAGGGTTAGAAGATCAAAACCTATTACAAACGTAGATACTTGCTCTTGCACACAAAATAAAAGTCCAACCCTTACAATAGAACCCAAGGGGTCTATTTATAAGCTTAGGAAAATTGGAAACAAAATCTACTTTAACTAGGAGTCCTTTTTAACACAACTTAAGCTTGAAAAATCGGAACTCCCTTGGCGTGTCGCGTCTCTCAGGGAGCCTGAGAAGGGCCCCTGAATGTTTGGCCTTGGCGCGTCGCGCCTCTCAACGCGCCTGAGAAAGTCCCCTGAATGTTGACCCTTGGCGCGTCGCGCCTAGCAGTGCGCCTGGGCCTTCGTCCTTAGCCACTTTTCATGCTCTTTTGCATCTCTTTTCGTCAAGTTGACTCCAATTCCCTCAAGAGTTCCTGAAACAACTAATCATGTGTGTAAGTGCGCAATCATCACAAGTTACACCAAAAATTAAGCTAATGACTAGAGATCATTCTTCAAACTAATCAACTCATGGGCAAATATTGATAACTTAGGCATATAAATATGCCTAAGATCACCACCCCACACTTAGAATTTTTTTTGTCCTCAAATAATCTCTAGACTATCAACTCTTTTTCACAACCCTTGGACTTATCAACCCACCTCAAAATCAACCAAATATTTTCAATCATGATCTTGTAGTTCACAATGGATGCAACCATTCACAATGTTACACCAAGTACAACACCTGCTCAAAGAATGAATCTTTTATTATTATTTTTCGGGCCAACGCAAACTCATTAAAACACACCAATTAAATAATCCTACACATGCCATGAATGCCTTCACTTGTTTATGTTTAGTAAAGCCTTTCACTCAAACCATTTCAAACTCAACAAGGCCTATATTTTTTTTTTCAACAATCAACTCACTCTCACAAAAGAAATTCTTACTTTCCTCAACATACCATAAGCTTGCCCATAGTGTATTATTACTTTCGCACATATTTCTCAAGGAATCAAGAGGACTTTCATTTGGTTGTAATGTCGGCTTAAGCTAAGGGAGGAAATATTTAGTGACTACACCTCCCTAATGTACATTTCATTGTTTTGCCAACAATCTTTTTTATAGCTTTTATTTCCTTCTAGTACACACTTCATGACTATTTACCCCTTTTGTTGCTCCATATTTGCCCTTTATTTCTTTTTCATCATTTTTTTTTCATGCCTTTGCACTAGCCATCCGAACTCTAGATTTTAACATCCTTAGTAAGATACACATTATCCTTGATAGGATCAGGGCCAAAATAGAATTTTCTTTTTCCACACAATTTAGCATTTCACCCTTAGCTATATCAACCAACAATTTCCAACCCTTATTCTTTAACATAGTGCATTAAGGATTTTCATAGGATAAAAAAGGCTTGGTATCAACAAACGGGTTTCGGCTTATCATGTGGTTTATCAATAAATAAGGCTAAAGGCTCAATGAGGCTTACTAGGGATAAATTCAATGGTAGGCATAAAAGTAGAGTTAAAAATTGGCTATTTCAAAGAAACGCCTCAATCACATTCCCTAAGTCATACAAGCTACTGATTCAACACACATAAGACAAGTTCTAGATATCAAGCTAAGAAAGAACCAATCAATTCTCACCGCACATGGCATTATGACACATATAAGGATATATCAATTAACATGCTCATACAAGTTGCATTACGGTATCATTACACAATTAAGTCCATTTATTTTTATTTTGAGTCAAAACTAAGAACACATGCTTGTTACAAGGTCAACAATCTATTGCACTTTTCCACTTGTGACTACATATGATGTTTGGCTAACTTTTTCGAACATAGTTTCAAAAGGCCAAGGTTGGTTTCTCAATCCTACTCTTCTATGTGAATAATTTTCCCTTAAGACGGTCGTCATCCATCCATCATTGGGAACTGTCACTTCTATGACGACTCTAAGACTCAATAAAGCAATAAATTAGTCCTAGTCGGTTCAAAGGGACATTCCTCAGTAAAAGTACCGAAAACAAACTCTGAGAAACCCAAAAGAAAAACTATTTAACTAGAAACTAACAACTAACAACTAGACTCGATAAAGCAGTAAACATGTATATACAACAGAGAAGATTACCCCACCCCACACTTTAAAGATAAGCATTGTCCTCAGTGCACAATTAAAATAAAGTAGAAGGTTAGGAATACTCCCTAGGGCCTCTAGGCCTCGTCGTCACCACCGTCGAACACCATTAAAGCATTCGCCTCCTCCTCATCAGATCAACCTCTTCATCATCCATATCTTCATCAGCAGTAGCCTCATCGTCATCCAAAAGTTCCAAAAAGGCAGGACCAATCTTGCATAAAAACATTGCACTCTCAGAAAAAGAATAGCGTTCTGCCATTGTTTCCATCTCAGCATCAGTAACCGGACGACCACCGATCCGCAATTGCAACTCAGCCATCCCAAGCATCCTAGTCATGACACTATCGTCACGGGCTTGCCTCTCTTGAGTAGACAGAACCGGTCCATGGATGTGTTAAGTGCCTTAGTCCGCGTCACATCAACTAGCTTAACCGTCAGATCCGGGTGAAAAGCAATGGTCAGGTCCACAACCTCTTCCTCAATACCTGGTCCCTCAGAAACTGGGTGACTAAACCCCCATAGCAAAACCACCACCTCATATTATTCCTAAATTTCATCATATTTTGTCTAAGGATCGCCCCTACACTAATGGGCAACCCCTTCATCAACATATAAACCAACACCACCCTTTCTCTCGTTACCTCTGTCAGATGTTTAGCGAGTAGTAGCACACTACACATTATCTTTAACCACACCCTAGCAACTTGATTGAAATTAGAAAAATATATGGTATTATGTCTCCTCGTATCCTTGCTACGCTCCCACCTAGCCGTAGACTCTACCCCACATAAAGTATGACGGATATCCCTATAAGGAGGTTTATCCTTCAATGTATTAAATGCATCAGAATCACAATTCGGGGTCCCCAGAAATTCATTGAGTATCGTAGCATTAAACTTCACATCCTTACCTCTAATAGGAACAGTTTTATACTTAGTTTCAGTGAGCCAATTTGCATAAAACTCACAAACTAAAGACAGATTATAATCTCCCCGATGATCGAAAATAAATATCAGCCCTAAATCAAGCACATTCTGATAAACAACAAGGAAATTGAGACTGAAATATTACCTCATGGACGTATTCATCGCCCATATATTTTGGTTCACGCTGACACTCAAACCATTCCCAACTATACCACTCTATCGCCTTTTTACCAAATTTCCGAACTGGTTCCTGATTTTTGGACTCGTATGCTTCACCCTTCCTACTTCTCTTCGAACCTGACACATTCTTGGCTTTTGGTGCCATTGTAACCTGTTAAGAAAAGAAAACTAGAGAAAAGGAAAAATATTAGATAACTTAAGGGGGGCCGGGTTGGGCAGTGAGGAGAAAAGAGAAAAATAAAAAAATGGTGGGGAATGATGGTTTAGAAGTGGAAGAGAAGTGGGGAAGTTGGATATTAAGTAGTGGTGTAATGGGGGAGAAGAAGAGTTGGATTTGGGGAAGGAAAAGGTTTTGAGTGGGTGTTAATGGAGGGAGGTGAAGAGTAATGGAGGAAGAAGAAGAAGAGTTGGAGAGTGTATTTAGGAGGGTTGGGCGGTTTTAAGGAGAATGGGGAAAGAATTTGGAGTTGTAGGGATTTAAGGGGAGTGGGTCGGGTTTTATCCGGGTATAAACCCAGATTTTTTTTTATAAAAAAAACTGAAGTAAAAAAAAATACTGAAGTGTGGCGCGATGAAAGAGCGACGCATCTCTCAGCGCGCCCCAGCTTGCCTCCTGAATTGTGGCTCCAAGCGCGGCGCGGCGCGCCAGCCAGAGCGCCTGGCTTCAGTGATTTCCATTTTTTTTATTTCTTTTTTTACTATTACATACTATGGTACAAATAATAAAAGAAAATCCTATCTAGCTATAACTAACTTAAATTCTAAGAATTGAAAATACGTTAAAACAAAAAAAAATTAAGAATTCAAAGACAAACTACATATCTTTTACATATTGTTCATGGGTTGCCTCCCATGTAGCGCTTGATTTAACGTCGCGGCACGACGTAGTGTGGATCATTCATCATTGACCAAGAACGTAAGTCTCGTCTTACCTTTAAGTTTAACAACCTCATGCTGTGTCATTCTGACCACTTCAAAAGGACCACTCCACTTCGACCTTAGTTTTCCGGGGAATAACCTTAGTCTAAAGTTAAAGAGTAGCACCTTATCTCCTGGATTGAAGGTACGAGCTACAATGTGCTTGTCATGCCACCTCTTCATCTTTTATTTGTATAGCTTGGCATTCTCATAAGCGTGGAGCCTAAACTCCTCAAGTTCATGCAACTGATTCACTCTACTTTTACCGGCTAGCTCGGGGTCTAAGTTCAGCTTCTTGATTGTCCAATATGCTTGATGTTCTAATTTCGCCGGAAGGTGACTTGCTTTCCCAAATACTATGTGGTAGGGAGAAGTCCCTATAGGTGTCTTAAATGCAGTCCTATATGCCCACAAAGCATCATCTAATTTCTCAGACCAATCTTTTCTTTGTGCATTCACCGTTTTCTGCAAAATTTGCTTCACCTCTCTATTTGAAACCTCCACTTGGCCACTCGTTTGAGGATGGTAAGTCATAGCAACCTTATGACGAATAACATACTTAGCAAGAAGATTCTTAACAAGATGGTTAATGAAATGCTTACCTCCATCACTTATAATTGCCCTTGGAGTGCCAAAGCGAGTGAAGATGTGCTTCTTTTTGAACTTTATCACCACCCTTGAATCATTGGAAGGAAGAGCGACAGCCTCAACCCATTGTACCGGACTTACCCACTTACTATCAGAGATTGGGTACACAATTCCAGCATCTAGCCACTTTATTACCTCTTTTCTCACCACTTCTTTCATCAAAAGATTTAGTCGACGTTGATGTAGTGCACTTGTTTGTGATCCTCTTCCATGTAGATTTTGTGCATACATAACGCCGGACTAATCCCATGAATGTCAGCCATATGCCATCCAATAGCTTTCTTTCTCCGCTTTAGGATCCGTAATCCCGCTCTAATCTGTATTTCAGACAACTCTGCAAAAAGTATAACAGGCAAAGTTTCATTAGTACCCAAAAATGCATACCTGAGGTGAGCCGGCAGTGTTTTCAGTTCCAGCTTTGGGGCTTCCTCAATGGAGGGTTTGGGTGGTGGCCCTAACTCACGCTCTAATGGTTCCACTCTCCGCTTGTGAGGCTCCACAAGTGTCAGATTCAGACATGTTTCTATCTCTTGAGCCTCAGTATCTTCATCTCTCTTATGACCTATTAACACTTTTTCTAAGGGGTCTTCAGGCACAACTAAATGTGACTCTACTATGCGATCAACCACAGTAATAACAGATAACTCTTTATAAATAGAAGGCAATTTTAGAGCGCAGTAAACATCAAATACCTCTACCTTATCATGTGCCCTCATGGTTAATTGACCAGTTGTTACATCAATCAATGCCCAACCCGTGGCCAAGAAAGGACGTCCCAAAATGAATGGAACTTCAGGATCGGGTTCAAAGTCTAAGACCACAAAATCTACCGAAAAAATCAATGAAACAACTTGCACTAACACAACTTCTACCACCCCTCTAGCTTAGCAATGGATCTATCAGCAAGTTGGAGAATAACAGTGATTCATTTTGGACTACCCAACCCAAGTTTTAGATACAAAGATAAGGGCATCAAATTTATACTTACCCCCAAATCACACAACCCCCAGGCATGAACACTTTGCCCAATTGTAATCTGCACAGTAAAACTACCCGGATCTTTTAACTTTTTGGGCAGTCTATTTTGAATCCTTGAGCTCCACTCCTCAGTAAGTTCTACAGTTTCATATTCCGTGAGTCTCCTCTTGCTAGCCACAATGTCCTTCACGTATTTAGCATACTTCAGGATACCCTGTAAAATGTCAACCAAAGGTAGATGAATGTAAACCTGTTTAAGGAGAGAGAGAAACTTACCAAAGCATTCATTTTCATTCTGCTTTTTCAGCCTTTGTGGAAATGGAGGTGGTAATTTCTTTTGAGGAGCGGGTACCTCAGCATTGGAGCTTTTTACTACATCGTCCACCTTATTTTCTTTGTTACTTACCTCATTGTCTCTCTTCTTTGGAGCTAGTTCTTCTAATTGCAGCCCACTTCTAGTACTTATCGCATGCAATTGCTTTGGGTTGGGATTCGTATCACCGGAAAGCCCACCTTGGGGACGCAAGTTTAAAAAATTAGCCACTTGCGCA
Source organism: Solanum piurae (assembly GCA_029582685.1). Lineage (NCBI taxonomy): Eukaryota > Viridiplantae > Streptophyta > Magnoliopsida > Solanales > Solanaceae > Solanum > Solanum piurae. The sequence goes on along the minus strand of JAJOOO010014461.1, from coordinate 4,428 downwards.
ACTTGTTTCTCTAAACTCATTTGGGACATCTGGATGTTTCTAATATTCTCATCCTGCTTATCTATTCTAGCATTTAATTTGGTCCCTATTTCAGTCATGAACTTTTGGAGTAGCTCTTCATTGGTCATCCCCCCTTTTGGTGCACTAGAATTTGAGCCTTGGTTAGGATTGTAGTATTGTTGCCCAGCCCCTTGAGAACGGTATTGGTTAACCCCTTGCGCCTGATTTTGGTTTTGGTTCCCACCCTATGAGAAGTTAGGATGGTTCTTCCAACTAGGGTTGTAAGTGTTACCATAATTTTGTTGCACTCCAGCCCTTTGCGCATTACCCACATAGTTTACGGAATCCGGGTTTGCCTCACATTGCTCGGTTTCATGAGTTCCACTACCACATACCTCACACCAATTTGCTGCCTGTTGTACCACATTTACCGATGCCTGATTTAGAGCCATTTGTTTAAATTGTAAGGTAATGTTATGTTGCATTGCATCTAATTTGGCTTTTATGGCAGTAGCTTGGTCTAAATCTAAGATCCCTGCAGCCTTTTGGGTTGGGGTTCTAGACATTTCCCCCTCATACCCTTGATTCCCTTCAGAAAATTTATCAAGTAAGGCGAAGAACTCTTCACTTGTTATGGATAGGGCATGTCCACCTGCTGCACTATTAAGAAGAGCACGAGCATTATAGTCTAAACCCTCAAAGAAAGTGTGAGCAAGTACCTCATTGGTTTGCATATGGTGTGGGCAAGCATTCAACATTTGTTTGAAACGTGCCCATGCTTGGTACATGTCCTCCCCTTGCTTTTGAACAAAGTTTATTATCTCACCCCTCAGCTTAGCAGTTTTCTTGAATGGGAAAAATCTACTCAAGAACTTCTTTGCTAGATCATCCCAAGTAGTGATGGAGTTTGGTGGCTCAAAGTCTAACCAACGCCTTGCAGCTCCTAAAAATGAGTATGGGAACAAAGTCAACCTTACATAGTCTGATGAGACTCCTATTGGGATGTATGTATTGGTAATGTCTATGAAAGTCCTAAGATGGATTTGAGGATCCTTATGGGGGAGACCAGTGAATTGCCCATTAGAATGGAGGATCTGTACCATGCTCTGCTTTAGTTGAAATCTACCCCCGGTGGAGGTTTGCTGATGCTAGATGCCAAATTGGATGTGAGTGGGACTGCCACATCACGGACTGGTCTTGCAGGTACGATCGGCGGTACTCCTTGGTTATTCGGGTTCCTTTGCTTATTCACGTTTCCGGGTTATTCAAGTTGGCTTGATTATCATCATCAATGTTTTTCGGAAGACCTAACTACAATTCTCCTCGTCCTTGATTCATTTTTATGCGCTGTCGTAGAACTCGTTCAGGTTCGTTGTATGGTTCGACAAGTTCTCCTTTCCTAGCCAGACCTGAAAGTCAAGTGCCTGCAATAAACAAGCTAAGATCAAGTAATTAGTATCTAAATATTCTAATTGTAGACTTAATTGATGCCCCTAATAATTATTTTTATGGACTATTTATAAATATAAAAAATCCTAAATAAAATAATTAAATCCAAAATAAATTGAAAAATCAAAACCAAGCGGAATAAGAATTCTTTTTCTTTTCTGCATGAAACAGTGCACTGCGCCGCCTCAATTGTTTGGGAATGCTTCACGTGAAGCCTCGTGGCAGTTGATGCGCTCAATTCTAATTCTTCTTTCAATTGTATTTCATATGTTTATATATTATTATATTCTATTTAATCCATTAAGCTGTTTGCTTCATTTCCTTCTTCAACCTTTCATCTTTAATTCGTTTTAGTTCTAAACTTCTTCATTTTTCCACCAATTTAATCATGCAAATAAAATACACTATTTAGCATAATTCATTATTTTTGGCCTCACATCAACACCCCACACTTAAACTTTTGTTCGTCCTCGAGCAAACATTAAAGTTCATCTCAAATACATCATACTAGAAATGTAATCACTTGGGTTAATACAAACAATTAGGCCATATACCAATTTCAAAACATCAAGTACTCTTCTCAATCATTATGCAAGACATCCAAATAAATAACAAACCTCTAACCTCCTACCTCAAGGAAAGACTTTGAACTCATCAAATTTAAGCTTGCTCCCTTACTCTCATCAAAGAAAGTTAATAAAATCACATATCCATCATGAAACAAGTGTTCTCACAAGAAGAAATAGTCCACACACTCAATTCAAAAGATTGAATATAAATTAAGGACTTTATATCAAGAACAACTCTCACACTCACAAAGAAAATTCACATGTATGCACAAAGAACCATATGTTTGCCCATTATGTACATCTCCACGAATTAAGCATGCTCGAATAAAATCAAATAGGACTTTAACGGGTTGTAATGCAAGCTAGGGGACGGATAGAAAAACTATATAATAGTGACTTACACTTCCTTAAGCACTTTGCACTTTAAGATTTCATCACCCATTATTTTCTTCTTTATTTTCAACTCTCTATTCAACAATTATTTCACAAGTAATTCTCATCATCTCATGAATGTTTCAATCATATTTTTATTTTTTTAAAAGTTTTCCTTCATAATAGCCACCCTCAACTTACGTATTTTACATGCATTAAGGTGCACGATGTCCTTGGAAGGACCAGGGTCATCATCAAGGTAACTTCTTTTGTTCATCTTTTTTTTTTCTTTTTTTTTACATCACATTCTTTCAAATAGGGCTTTTTAAGCACTTTGTAGCTATCATTGATTACCTTTTCACTCAAACAACCTTTTTTCTCAAAATTGATAATTAGAACAAGTTTATGCTATAATGATCAAGGAAGCAAGATGCAAAAACTAGGGATTCAACAAATAGTCAAGGGCAAAATATGGCTACCAACAAAAGGCTATAGGCTCAAAAAAGCTAACTAGTGATATAATATCTGAAAAGGCTAAAATTTACCAGACAAATCAAAGAAAACCTATGATCATCTCCTAAGCAAATCAACACTTTTTTATTTCGCTTCAATAACATGCAGGCCAAGTTCTAGACTAAAATACAAAACATGGAATACACAAATTCTCACCACACATGGCACAAATATCAATCAAGATGGATCAATTCTACTTCTAAGAGGACAGAATCATAACAAACTACAAAATAAAATAAATTATATACAAAGTCACAACCATGAGCTTAGGTGTCAAAGAGTCGGCATTTTTATTTTTTCAAGCATTCACAAGAAAGTACTACTGTACTAAGAAATTAGACCTAAATAGCAAGTATCACACCACTCAAAAGGGTCTTTTCTGTTCTCTCAAAAAAATAAAAAATAAAAAAATTATTTCTAAAAAAATAAAATACACTCGGTTCAAAGGGACTATCCTCAGGAAAAGAACGGAAAACAAAAGCCAAGGAATCCATCCTAAAAAAATAAATGACTCAATAAACAATAAAAACTAGGAATTTATTTTTTCACCCCACACTTAAAAAGATGTTATGTCCGCAAAGCATCAAATAAAATTTAAAACAAGGGTTAGAAAAATTCCCTGAGGCCTTTAGGCCTAGTTAGTAGCATGTTCTCTTTATTTTCATCAAGGGTCGTACTCACCCCACACTTAAGCTCAAAAGTGCTCTTTAGGTCAAAATTTTGGATACTCAGACTTCTCCAAAACCTGTAAAAACAACAAAAATAAAATAATAAATAAAAATTAAAAATAAGAAGTTACACTATAAATTGGGTTGCCTCCCAATAAGCGCCTAATTTAACGTCGCGGCACGACACAAATAAATTCACCACTTTTCTTTCCACTTTGAACTTATGAATTTTACCCCTAACTTTGCATCAATTTTTTTGCTCCTCTCAAGGGGTGGTGGTATAAAGATAAAGGAACCAAGTAATATATGTCGCATCTTTCACTTCTTGGCCCTTAGGTGAGGAATGTCATTTTGTCTACGTGGACTAAAAAACCTTGAATGTAGGGGTCTTGTTCCTCATCAATACACTCATCCATTAGTTCAGATTTTATAGAAAAGTGTTTTGAATGAGATTCAAATTGCCTCAACTCCAAAGCAACATTATTTACAACATTCTCACTTTTGTACTCTTTCTCAACATCGATATTAAGGAATAAGGTGTAGTTTATTGGTTGAAATTCCTTCTTTTGCTCCACTTGTTGATCATCATCCACGACAATTGATAATTGGGCATCAGACGCCTCAATCTTTTTGTTCAAGTGAGTCTCCAAGTCATGAATATCTGAGTCAAATTGATTTATTTCTTGTGTGAGCTCAATTCTTCCTTTAATCAGTTGGCTTGTCATGTATGTCAGACCATCACGGATAGACTCATGAAATTTTAGAAGTTGAGTTTGTTCTTGTAGCCAAGATTGGCTCACTATCTCTGCTTCTTCATAGCTTTCTCTTTGTTGGGCTGCAATCTCTAGGACAATAAT
>JAJOOO010014460.1:0-29894 GCA_029582685.1 Solanum piurae | reverse complement strand
GAATCAATCACAATATAGAAGTAAAATCAATAACTTTCTTTAATTAATCTAAAATAAAATTGTAAAGAAGTTGGACCCAAGAAATACTAAAATGAAGGAGATTTTTTATCTTTTTCTAAGATCGATGAGTCAAATAACTCTTATTTCGTATTACCAACTAGTAAGACTTACCTGAAATTTTTCTGAGTTCCAATATTTAAGAAGTTCCTTAAATTGAGATGTTGGAATATCATCAGGCTTTTTTTCCATCCGAATTTGATCATTAGTGTAGGCATCAAAGTGGTGTGTTTTCAAATCAAACCTACGCCTTCTCCAAGCTTCTTGAATTGTTTTTAAAGTCCATCTATTTCCGATTTCTGGAATTTCATATTTCTCCTGAAAATTTGGACATTGAGTTAGTGCAATAAATTTCAAATATATTTAACTTAACAGAGAATTGAAAACTTCAAACCTTGGTATAATCCCACAAATCCTTTTTTGTGTCAAGCAACTTCCAATTTTCTATATCAAGAGGAAAAAGGGTCGCATTCCTAGCAAGTGTACCGAGGAAGCTGCTCAACTCTATCACGGCATCATTACTAGGACCAACTGGCTGACCAGCTTTATTCAGTACAATCAGTTTACGATCATGCCTTCCATGTACAGATAAAATCCTTGTTTGACCTCTTTGTCTTTTTTAGTGGAAGAGTCTACAATAATACACAAATAAAGATAACCCTTCCAAAGTAGTATTGTAATTTGATTTTATAATTAAAAAAGAAAAGTATTATTATAAATAAAATATGGATGTTCTTTCCTTGTTCTTCACATTATTCATTTACTTCAAGAGCAGTAGAATTCAATTGAAGTTATTCTTCTACTGGTTGCACTGCATTGTTAGTTGAGTCAACTTGTATACAAACTCATGCCTCTGGATTGTGTGATTCTAGCAGATCTTGTTCTTCTATTACATTTGTTAGATGTTGATGTTTATCGATCATTAGATCATTTCTTCTTCTAGCTAGCAACAACTTCTTTTGATTCGCCAAAGATGTGAATGTTCCAGCTGGAACAGTTGCTCTTGTTTCTTTATTCCTTATTCTTGAAGACTCTCGCTGTTTCATGACTACCAAGTACTGCCTACTGTAAAAATAGAGATATAAAGATAAGGAGTTAGACATCGTAACAGAATCAAGAAGATAAAGCAGAATCAAGAAGATAAAGCAGAATCAGTGAAAAGAAGATTACAGTCGCAATAAGATGAACTAGTAAAAAAGAGAAAGGGTGAAGCAGAAATTAGAATCAACACTTCTTGCTACCTGATTCACATAGGCTTTCTGAAGCAAAATCACTCAGCTCGTTTCAGCAAATGAAGCACTAAAGCAATCTCTAATAATATTTAGATAACCCAAAAAGACAGAAGTACACATTAATAATAAAATAGGCAAAATCAATATTCTTTCAATTGACTTTCAAACCAATAGTACATATAAGAAAATGCAATAGAGATATATTAAAAGAAGTTGAAAAATCCCATCGTCAATCATCAGCCACCATCCAATCCCAATCGACATCATTAAAGTCCTCATCTTCTTCTGATGTGTCCATATCTTCTTCCATGTATTCTGAATGTTGATCATGAGTTGGCATATCAATGACATCACCAGGTACATCTTCTCTCGACCATCTGAGATCAACATCAACATTAGGTATTCCATTTGATGTTCCAATGTCATTGTCTAGCTCCCCAAAAAATGTGTCTTCAGTATTAGGGAAATTCTCTTCTTCTAAACCAAATAAATCAACATTGACTTTGGTCCTTGCATAATAAACATCTTTCTCAATTGGATCCTCTACATAGAAAACTTGATACACTTGAGATGCCAGTACAAATGGATCTTTAGTACTGCATAACTTGTTGAAGTATACCCGAGTTAATCCATATTCATCTACTTCATTACGAAACCAATCACATTTAAACAACACTACACTAAAGCAACCCCAATAATCAATCTCTATGATATCTTGAATAACTCATAATAGACAACCTCTCCACCAATGGAGTTTTGGTCTCTAGCACTAGCAAAACTATCAGTCGTTGCTGATAAAGTCACCCCATAGTTCTGAGTCTTACCTTGATTATCTCATTTCATTGTATGAAATCGATATCCATTGATGAAATATGATGTATATCTTTTTGCCGCAGTATTAGGCCCTTTAGCGAGTTATCGTAAATGTTCAGGCACTTCAACAGATTTAACTTTCTCCTTAAACCAGTTGCCAAATTCCTGACTATTATTCTGTGCTCTAATCCATGCATTTGATCTACTATGATTGTTAATTACAGTTTTATGTTCTCTGCAAGCAAGCATGTTTCAAAGTATATTGAAGTTTATAATAAAAGTGACAGATCTTACATGATAAAGGTCTCCATTTTTTCATCTCTGGTATTAAACAATAGTACATAATTAATTTAGAAAAAATAGAAAAGGAAAATTAAAAAAAAAAAAAAAAAATAAGGGCAAAATGCCGTAAACTGTTGAAAGTTGAAAGATTGAAAAAATGAACGTACAGAGGAGAAAATATGCAGAAGAATAAAAGAAAAGAAAGGGAGAAAAAGAGGGGAAAAGGGAGGAGAAAATTGGGATTTTCATCCCAAAGCGTTAAGGTAATGCTTCTCGTTCTTTTCATTAAATATGTATGAAGTTATGAACATATTTTTAGGTTAAAAACGTGTACAATTTATGCTAAATTAAGAAAATACAAGTATAGGTTTCTTAGAACAAAAGCTTGATTTGGGGGTCGAATAACGATTCGTTTTAGCTAAACTTTTGCATGCGAGTTTTTTTTATCATGAGTAAACATAACCTGAAAGAAAATTTCAGATTCAAATTTGGTGGCTCGGAATGACTTTTTGACCCGATTTTCGAATCGAAACTAAATTTAGTAATATGGGTGCCATTAGATTCGTATTATTATGAAGATTATATATTTGATAGATTAGAAGCACTTTGAAACTTTATGAAAGGGGAAGACTCAAGTCCCAAAGAGATTGTTCAACTATTTGAGGCAAGTGGATTTCTAAACCCTTGTTAAGTGTATGGAATCGTGTATTTTCTTGTAGTACGTGTTTGAGAGTAATAAAAATTGGTGATGGGTTGACTTGTCCATATTGAATAATTATAATGATAAAGAAGGGGTAATAAAATGCAATGTGATTAATTATTGGTATGTGACGTGTTGAAAATGGTTTGAAAAGCTTATTGATTCATTGTTGATGTTGTATCATGATTGTGTTGTTGTGAGTTGTGCATTGTTATGAAAATGGTCATCTCCTCATTATTTGTGTGAACATGTCATTTGCATTGACTCTGATACCATTTTCTCATGACCCAAAAATGGATGTGATGACACTCGTCTTATCCCACCAAGACAAGTCAGCCTAAAACCCAAATATTACAAACGATGCGGAAGTAAGACATATTGAAATCTCACAATATCATAAGTGTGGATAATTAAGTCCACTTAATAAAATCTCCAAAACCTGGTTGTCACGTGTACAAGTCTCTAATGTATTACAATGAATTTGAAAGAGTTATTCTTCCTTCTTCTTCCTTATGTTCGAAGACGAACATGATTTCTAGTGGTAGATAATGTAATGACTCGAAAAATCATTTTTGGAACTTTTTATAAAAATTATCATTTTATCCCTCCCGATAGTTGCCTGAGTCAATTTTGATCCGCCGGTGAAGTTGGTTTGGAATTTTTTGAGCTATTTGTTAATTACGATTGTTTAGTTTATGGGTGATTTTAAATAATTTATTTACTCAGTTGATGGTTAATGGGCCAAGTCTTTAATTTATTTAAGACTCTAAATCATTTGACACATATATAATAAAATAAATGAGTAAAATTTATGTACATAATTAATTCAGAAAAAATAGAAAAGGAAAATAAATAAATATTATTACTAAAAAATAAGGGCAAATGCCCTAAATTTTTTTGAAAGTCGAAAGATTGAAAAAATGAACGTATAGGGGAGAAAATATGCAGAAGAAGAAAATAAAAGAAAGGGAGAAAAAGAGGGGAAAAGAGAAGAGAAAATTGGGATTTTCATCCCAAAGAATTAAGGTAATGCTTCTCGTCCTTTCCATTAAAGTTTTATGTAGTTATGAACATATTTTTAGGTTAAAACGTGTATAATTTATGCAAAATTAAGAAAATATAGGTCTAGGGTTCTTAGAACAAAATCTTGATTTGGAGGTCGAATAACGATTCGTTTTAGCTGAAATTTCGCATGCGAGTTTATTTTATGATGGGTAAACATAATCTGAAAGAAAATTTCAGATTCAAATTTGGTGGCTCTGGAAGACTTTTTGACCCGATTTTCAAACCGAAACTAAATTTAGTAATATTGGTGTCTTTTGATTCGTATTATTATGAAGATTATATATTCGATAGATTGGAAGCATTTTGAAGCTTTATGAATGGGGAAGACTCAAATTCTGAAGTGATTTTTCAATTATTTTAGGGCGAAATGGTCTGATGGATCCCTATACTTGTATGTAGGGGTGCTCACGGTTTGGATAAAAACCAATCCAAATCGAAAAACCGTATCAAACCGATAAAATAAACCGATATCATTTGGGTTTGGTTTGGTTTTAGATTTTTAAAAATCGATAGTATTTGGTTTGGTTATGATTTTATTCGAAAAAAATGAAGAAATAACCGAACCGATTAATTATATACATATATTTTATTAATAAAATACTTAATATATTATTTTTATAAACAACTTTAAAGATCTTATATATATTTTCATTAAAATTTCTTTATAATTTACTTATAGAAAGCAAAAATGTCCAAGATGAAAATATTTATCTTAGGCGAAATGGTTTAATGGACCTTGTACTTATATGTGTTTGTATTCTAGACCCTTCTACTTAATCATTTGCCTACTAAACTCTTAAACTCAATTAAAATGAGACTTTTGAACCCCTCCAACCATGTGTGTAGTTCACTCTCCCTAACATAAATGACATGTCATATCCACATCATATATATTAATGCCATGTCATAATTATTTCATAACTATTTTTAAATTATTAACTAAAAAATCACTTAAATAAAAAATAAAAATAATAAGTATTCTATTTAAAAAATAAAATAAAATAGTTATTTCTCTCACTTTTCCTCCACCTTCCTCAACCCACAACAACCAAAAATTTCCTCCACCTCCCTCAACCAACAACCACCAAACACAAGACTATAAAATGGAAACCCAAAATTGATCTCTCAAATTATCTAGTGAGACATAGCTATTATCCCAAAAATCACTTTCCTTCTTCCTTGAACTTCCATTGAAAAGATAATTTGGGCAAGCTAAAAAATTGTCAGTAGCTATAGCAGAGAGTAAATACATCATACAAAAACAAGAAATTTTTTTCATGTTTCAGCCTTAAATGCTTAAGCAGACAAATTCGACAGATTCCACTTCTTCAAGCTTACTTGAACACACTTAAATTTTTATGGTGATATATAGATTAACAAAACAATCTCCCTTCTCCTAATTCTTTTCTTCTTTGAAAAATGAGTATGAAGCTCAGAAAGCCACAAGTCAAACCCAAATCTCAAAACTAATATGAACAGACAAACGTTTTCTTAATGTTGGATTTTATGGCAGATTTTTTAGGCTCGGAGAATAAGACCACGCACAATCAAACCCAGATCTCACTACAGAAAAAAGAAATATATGGATAGAATGCGTGAAGCAAGCCACCAGAGCAAAATCCCCACCGAAGCAAAAGCATCACATAACTACCATGGAAGATCCATAGCTGCCGGAGCAAAATCAGTATTCTTGTTCAACATATGAAATTCCCATTGACGCTGCTAAAACTCACCAAAACACCTAATCATTAACAGAGGTTCAATGGACAAAATGGGAGGAGAGATGCAAATGAAAGCAACGTCGTACGGGCCACCGAGATCTGTGTCGTTTTCTCAGAACGCCGGAAGCAAAGGGAGAAGAAAAGGGATAGTGGTTGGGAACTTTAATTTGTTTTTTATTTTTTTCTTCTTTTTATTATTTAGTTATTTTTAAATAAAATTCATTGCTTTCACTCGCCTTTTTAAGTGTGATAGCACGCACTATAATGAGTCAGCAAAATAAATGCCACATAAGCTTGATCAATGGTCAAAGGGCTTAAAAATCTCATTTTAATTGGGTTCAAGGGTTCAATTGACAAAAGATTAAGTAGAAGGGTCTACAATACAAACTCATACAAGTACCAGGGTCCATCAGACCATTTCGCTTTTATCTTATTGATTTCATGTATATGAGTGTCTATGACAATTCTTTGTGGGACTAAAAATGTTATTGTCTCTTCCTTCTAGACCAATATAGTGAATTTTAAAGCTTATTGATAGTAAATTTAGTGATCGAAAGTTTAGTAATTTAAGTCATTCTAACTATTTTTCGTTTTGAATAGATTGTCGTCACTTTTTCACATTTTGAATGAATTGTTTCTTTTATTTTATTGTATGGTTAATAACTGAATAACCAAACCAAATCGAAATCGATAACCACCAAACCAATAAATGTATATTATATTTGATTTGATTTGGTTTTGATAATTTTAAAATCGATTAAGTTAGTTTGGTTTTGGTTTTGACCAATAACCGAACCAAACCGACCAGTGAACACCCCTACTTGTATGAATTTGTATTCTGAACCCTCTTACTTTATACTTTATCAACTGGACCCTTAAACTTATTAAAACACAATATTTGAAACCCCTCTGAGAATTGACCAAACCTATGTAGCATAAATGTTGTTGAGTTGAAAAAATATGTAAATGCACTCGCTTCCAAACGCGTCATTACACTGTTTTCTATTTAAAAATATATTTTTTTGGAAAACAATATTTTTTTAATTATATTTCTTCATTAACCCTCACCCACCCCACCCCGCCAGCACCCCAATTTCTCTTCTTCTCCACCACTCTTCCCACCCATAACCCTAAACTTTCTTCTCTTCTTCTTCAACAAAATCACCCACCACATCTATTCTCTTTTTTTCTTCGAAATCACACGTCATATACTCTTTTTTTCTTCTTCAATCCACTCTCCTCTTTGCAAAAAATCAAACTCCGCACCTAATTTCTTTTTTCAGTTCCCCTTATCTAAATTTTTAATGTTTTTTAATTTAAAAGTTGAAATCATTATTTGTGTTGGATTTAAAGTGAAAGTATGATATAGATTAATGTAAAGAGTGATGGTGGGTATTGAAAAAGTTGAAAACTTCATTGATAAGTTTAACAAAGCTTTAAGAACAACAAATGAGTCTTATGAATTTGTAAAATTAATTGAAATTTGTGATTGTGGCTAGTAGGTTTTGTGTTTATGAAATTCTAGTTGAAATTTCAATTCAAATAAAGAAAAAATTCATCTATTTGACATGAATTTTGTGCTCAAATTGTGAGCATATATGGAGGTCGAAGAACATGGCTATTCAAAAATTTCCAAAAGTTAAAAATTTGGTTTTTTTTATTTTCTTAATATTTAATTTCTTACTTGTAATTGAAAAATGACATGAAATTACACACATAAGAGGTTGGATTACATACATAGTGATCTGATGAGAAAATAGTTTAAAATATTATGTTTTAATGAGTTTAAGGATTTAGTTGACAAAGGGATAAACGCATACAAGTAAAAGGGTCCATCAGACCATTTCGCCTTATTTATGACAAGTGAATTTCTAAACCCTTGTTAAGTGTATACAATCGTGTATTTCCTTGTAGTACGTGTTTGAGAATATGAAAATTGGTGATGGGTTGACTTGTCCATATTGAATAATTCTAATGATGAACAAAGGGTAATAAAAGACAATGTGATTAATTATTGGTGTGTGACTTGTTGAAAATGATTTGAAAAGCTTATTTATTCATTGTTGATGTTGTATCACAATTGTGTTATTGTGAATTGTGCACTGTTATGAAAATGGTTATCTCCTTATTATTTGTATGAACATATCATTTGCATTGGCTCTGGTACCATTTTGTCACGACCCAAAAATGAATGTGATGACACTCGTCTTATCTCACCAAGACAAGTCAGCCTAAAACCCAAATATAACAAATTATGCGGAAGTAAGACATATTGAAAATTCACATTATCAGAAGTGCGGATAATTAAGTCAACTTAATAAAAACCCCAAAACTATGTTGTCACGTGTACAAGCCTCTAATGTATTACAATAGATTTGAAAGAGTTACTCTTCCTTCTTCTTCCTTATGTTCGAGGACAAACATGGTTTTTGGTGGTAGATAATGTAATGACCCGTAAAATTATTTTTGGAACTTATTATAAAATTACCATTTTACCCTTCCCGATAGTTGCCTGAGTCAATTTTGATCCATCGGTGAAGTTGATTTGAAATTTTGGAGTTATTTGTTAATTACGATTGTTTAGTTAACGAGTGATTTTAAATAATTTATTTATTTAGTTGATGGTTAATGGGCCAAATCTTTAATTTACTTAAGACTCTATACCATTTGGCCCATATATAATAAAATAAGTGAGTAAAATTTATCACTTTTAGTACATTATTAATATAGAAAAAAATACAAAAGGAAATTAAATAAAAAAAAAAAATAAGGGCAAAATTCTGTAAACTGTTGAAAGTCGAAATATTGAAAAAATGAACGTACAGAGGAGAAAATACGCAGAAGAAGAAAAGAAAAGAAAGGGAGAAAAAGAGGGGAAAGGGAGGAGAAAAATTGGATTTTCATCCCAAAGCGTTAAGGTAATGCTTCTCGTCCTTTTCATTAAATTTTTATGTAGTTATGAACAAATTTTTAGGCTTAAAATGTGTATAATTTATGCTAAATAAAGAAAATATAGGTCTAGGTTTGTTAGAACAAAATCTTGATTTGGGTTGTATAACGATCTGTTTTAGCTGAAATTTTGCTTGCGAGTTTATTTTATCATGGGAAAACATAATCTGAAAAAAAAAATTAGATTCAAATTTGATGGCCCGGGATGACTTTTTGACCCGATTTTCTAACCGAAATTAAATTTAGTAATATGGGTGTCATTAGATTTCTATTCTTATGAAGATTATATATTTGATAGATTGGAAGAACTTTGAAGCTTTATGAAAGGGGAAGACTCAAGTCCTAAATGATTGTTCAATTATTTGAGGCAGGTGGATTTCTAAACCCTTGTTAAGTGTATAAAATTGTGTATTTCCTTGTAGTCCGTGTTTGGGAGTAATAAAAATTGGTGATGAGTTGACTTGTCTATATTGAATAATTTTAATCATGAAAACGGGATAATAAAAGGCAATGTGATTAATTCTTGGATTGTGACGTGTTGAATATGGTTCGAAAAACTTATTGATTCATTGTTGATGTTGTATCACGATTGTGTTGTTGTGAATTGTGCATTGTTATGAAAATGGGCATCTCCTCATTATTTGTGTGAACATGTCATTTGCATTGGCTCCGATACCATTTTGTCACGACCCAAAAATGAAAGTGATGACACTCATCTTTTCCCACCAAGACAAGTCAGCCTAAAATTCAAATATCACAAACTATGTGAAAGTAAGACATATTAAATACTCATAATATCATAAGTGCGGATAATTAACTCAACTTAATAAAACCCTCAAAACCTAGTTGTCACGTACACACCTCTAATGTATTACACTGGATTTGAAAGAGTTATTTTTCCTTCTTCTTCCTTATGTTCGAGGACGAACATGGTTTTTAGTGGTGGATAATGTAATGACCCGGAAAATTGTTTTTGGAACTTATTTTAAAAATTACCATTTTACCCCTCATGATAGTTGCCTGGGTCAATTTTGATCTGTCGGTGAAGTTGGTTTGGAGATTTTTGAGCTATTTGTTAATTACGATTGTGTAGTTGGTGGGTGATTTTAAATAATTTATTTATTTAGTTGATGGTTAATGGGTCAAGTCTTTAATTTATTTATGATTCTATATCATTTGGCCCATATATAATAAAATAAGTGTATAAAATTTATAACTTTTAGTATATAATACTATAATTAATTCAAAAAAAAAATTAATAAAAAAAAATAGTGGCAAAATGCCCTAAACTGTTGAAAGTTGAAAGATTGAATAAAAACGTATAGAGGAGAAAATACGTAGAAGAAGAAAGAAAAGAAAGGGAGAAAAAGAGGGGAAAAGGGAGGAGAAAAATTGGGATTTTCATCCAAAAGCGTTAAGGTAATATTTCTTGTCCTTTTCATTAAATTTTTATGTAGTTATGAACAAATTTTTAGGTTAAAAACGTGTATAATTTATGCTAAATTAAGAAAATATAGGTCTAGGGTTTTTATAACAAAATCTTAATTTGAGGGTCGAATAACGATCCGTTTTAGCTTAAATTTTGTATGCGAGTTTATTTTATCATGGGTAAACATAATCTAAAAGAAAATTTCAGATTCAAATTTGGTGGCTCAGGATGACTTTTTGACCCAATTTTCAAACCAAAACTAAAGTTAGTAATCTGTGTGTCATTAGATTTGTATTCTTATGAAGATTATATATTTGATAGATTGAAAGCACTTTGAAGCTTTATGAAAGGGAAAGACTCAAGTCCCGAAATGATACCATTTTGTCACGACTCAAAAATGGATGTGATTGCTCTCGTCTTATCCCACCAAGACAAGTCAGCCTAAAACCCAAATATCACAAACTATGCGAAAGTAAGATATATTAAAATCTCACAATATCATAAGTGCGAATAATTAAGTCAACTTAATAAAACCCTCAAAACCTAAATGTCATGTGTACAAGCCTCTAATGTATTACAATGGATTTGAAAGAGTTATTCTTCCTTCTTCTTCCTTATGTTCACGGAAGAACATGGTTTTTAGTGGTGGATAATGTAATGACCCGGAATGACTTTTTGACATGATTTTCAAATCGAAACTAAATTTAATAATATGGGTGCCATTAGATTCGTATTCTTATGAAGATTATATATTTGATAGATTGGAAGAACTTTGAAACTTTATGAAAGGGGAAGGCTCAAGTCCCGAAGTGATTGTTCAATTATTTGAGGCAAATGAATTTCTAAACCCTTGTTAAGTCTATAGAATCGTGTATTTCCTTGTAGTACGTGTTTGGGAGTAATGAAAATTGGTGATTGTTTGACTTGTCCATATTGAATAATTCTAATGATGAAAAAGGGGTAATAAAATGCAATGTGATTAATTATTGGTATGTGACGTGTTGAAAATGGTTTGAAAAGCTTATTGATTCATTGTTGATGTTGTATCATGATTCTGTTGTTGTGAATTGTGCATTGTTATGAAAATGATCATCTCCTCATTATTTGTGTGAACATGTCATTTGCATTGACTCTGATATCATTTTCTCACGACCCAAAAATGAATGTGTTGACACTCGCCTTATTCCACCAAGACAGGTCAGCCTAAAACCCAAATATTACAAACGATGCGGAAGTAAGCTATATTGAAATCTCACAATATCATAAGTGCGAATAATTAAGTCAACTTAATAAAACCCCCAAAACCTGGTTGTCACGTGTACAAACCTGTAATGTAATACAATGGATTTGAAAGAGTTATTCTTCCTTCTTCTTCCTTATGTTCGAGGACGAACATGATTTTGAAGGGTGGATAATGTAATGACCCGGAAAATTATTTTTGGAACATATTATAAAATTACTATTGTATCCCTCCCGATAGTTGCTTGAGTCAATTTTGATCTGCCGGTGAAGTTGGTTTGGAATTTTTTGAGCTATTTGTTAATTACGATTGTTTAGTTGACGAGTGATTTTAAATAATTTATTTATTTATTTGATGGTTATTGGGCCAAATCTTTAATTTATTTAAGACTCTAAACCATTTGACTCATATATAATAAAATAAATGAGTAAAATTTATCACTTTTAGTACATAATTAATTTAGAAAAAATAGAAAATAAAAATAAATAAATTTTTTTTTATGTAGTTATGAATAGATTTTTAGGTTAAAAACGTGCATAATTTATGCGAAATTTAAAAAATATAGGTCTAGGGTTCATAGAACAAAATCTTGATTTGGGGGTCGAATAACCATCCGTTTTAGCTAAAAATTTACATGCGAGTTTATTTTATCACGGGTAAACATAATATGAAAGAAAATGTTAGATTCAAATTTGGTGGCTCGGGATGACTTTTTGACCCGATTTTTGAAACGAAACTAAATTTAGTAATATGGGTGTCATTTGATTCGTATTCTTATGAAGATTATATATTTGATAGATTGGAAGAATTTTGAAGCTTTATGAAAGGGGAAGGTTTAAGTCCCAAAGTGATTTTTTAATTATTTGAGGGCGAAATGATCTGATGGATTATATATTTATATGAATTTGTATTATGAACCCTCTTACTTTATACTTTGTCAACTAGACCCTTAAAATTATTAAAACATAATATTTAAAATCCCTCTAATTATTGACCAAACCTATTTGGCAAAATTATTGTTGAGTTGGAAAAATGTATAAATGCACTCGCTTCCAAACACGTTATTACACTGTTTTCTATTTAAAACATTTGTTTTTGGAAAACAATACTTTTTAATTAAAAATATATATTTCTTCATTAACCTTCACCCACCCCACCCCGCCAGCAACCCAATTTCTCTTCTTCTCCATCACTCTTCCCACTCATAATTGTAACGACCCGCTATGTTATCTTCAGAACTAGGACTATTTTGACTCCTCCCGTAAAATTTTAAATATAATTTTGAACTATTTAATTAATTGCGATTATTTAATGGACAATTAATTTAGAATAATTGGTTATTAATGGGAATATGAATTAATAATCTTTTTATTATTTTTAGAAAAAGAAATATAGAAAGTGGGTTATACACACTACTCACTTACAATCCATGTAGCTAGGGTAAAAGGAACAGGAGTGGTTATTGATCATATTCTGACTTTGAGGGGAAAACAAAAGAAGAGCACTAAACGGGAGTAATTGCGATTGAAGACGAGTGTCTCAGTAAGATTATCCAAACTCGTTCTGGTATCTGTAGTTTTTATTGTTAGAGGAGCTTCAAGTATTATTAGTTTTAGTGTATAGATTGTTGGATAAAAGAAAATGGGTCACTACATTAATTGTTGAAATTAATTGATGTTTAGTTCTTTCGATATAGGAGCTTCTAATAGGTAATCATTGTCTAATGTAAATAAATTTAAGGTTGCAAGGATCCAGTATTATTGGGAAGGTTAAATATATTAGTTAATTGGAATATAGTGGGTAGGAGATAAATTTTCTTGTTTTCTTCGTGATTGGGACATGATGTTCCTAGTTAATATTAGAAATATAATGGTTGCAATTAATGAGGTTTAGGGAAAACTTTTGGAGTCATGTTGAGGTGCATTAATGGAAGGCGAAACCCTTTTGTTTCTGAGGATCACCACTGGTTTTGTAACCAGTGGTTAAATTCATTTATTATTAATTATTTGTCAAATTGTAAAACTAGTTTTAATATATTGAGATAGATAATTAATTATTAGGTGTATATTATATGATTTAACATTGAATTTTAGGATATTTGGAGAGATTGAGATTCAATCCTAGGCTTGAAAATTTAGCAAATATGATTTTTTTTTACATATAAATATATAAAAATTAGGAGCTCGATTAGAGATATAAGTGAGTTTTTGGGTCTAGGTTAGACATATAATAATATGGGTGTCTACGAACTCACGTGTTTACAATTATTGCATAATTGGTAGATTGGGAACATTCTGAAGCTTTGCGAAAAGGGAAGGAAAAATCTTGAGGATTCGTGGCACGTGTTCGGCATTCAAGATATGTTAAGACTTTCAGACCTCATTGGAGGACACTTTCCTAATTAAAGATTAAAAATGGAATAGACAATAGGTAAAGGCGAAAGATGGGGGTTTCGTACCAATGGTGTGACGGGCATTGGTACAAGTACCAGTGTTATAAAGGGAAAGTTTATTACTATAGTAGGCGGATTATAATCCGAGAATGCCAAGTGTATGAGAATTAGCTAATGTATTATTGACTTGAACTCTTTGTGTGATTGTGTGTCTTTATTGAACCCGTATAATTGTGATAATTGAGGTGGTTTTGTATTATGTTGATATTTAATTGATTGAGATGCACCATAATCCCCATTATTTGAAATCACATTGTGCACATGCATTGACATGAGATAGAGTATAAGTTGGGTACGTGGAGATCGTTCGTGTTGGGATGGTGAGTTATTAAGATTGTAATTTGGGTACGTGGAGACCGTCCGTGCGGAAATTGTTTGAGTTTACGATAGTACTTTGAGATCGTCCGCACAAATACGTGGAGATCGTCCGTGTCGGTATATGGACCTCGCGAGTCCCCCATGGGTCATGAACTCTCGATGTATTTCCAAGGAGTATCATGTATATACAGTTGAGAGAGTACTTGGTATTCTAAGGCATATCATTTCATGGTGTCATATTGCATTGCATCTCATGACATCCTTCATTCTTGAGGATTATATGTTTTGTTGGTGGTTGGAAAGTACTTGATATGTGATTACCTCTATTTGATGAAACTTGACTTGTAAATGTAATATAGACTTGTATATGTAAAGAACTGATTTTCTTATATAAACTCCGGTCACTACTTCTTTGTTGTCGGTCTATGAGATATACTGGGTGCACGTGGTTTCGTACTCATACTACACTTGTTACACTCTTTTGTGGTGCAGATTTGATTCCTAATACGAGTACCTCTCGTGGAGCTTTTAAGTCAGATCTTGGAGTATCTTGGAGTTGTGGTGAGCTGCTTGGTTGTTCCGTAGCCCACACCTCCCTCTATTTTATGGTTTATTCTGTTGATTTTGTTTCTAGACATGATATCTCTTATTTTTAGGCTTGGCATTTTAGTTTCAGACTTGCATCATATTTTGAAGCTCTTGTACTTATGACACCAATTCTTGGGTGGTATTTTAGTGTTCCGCATTTCATATTTATAAAAAACTTTGTGTTGGAGATTTTTACTCGTTGTTTACCTTTTTAATTCATTAGTTAATTAAAATTGGTAAAATATGTTGGGTTGGCTTACCTATTTGTTGGGAACATAGGTGCCATCACAACTTGTAAATTTGGGTCGTGACAATTTGGTATCAGAGCCTTAGGTTCATCGGACTCACGAGTACAAGAGAAATGTCTAGTAGAGTCTTGCAGATTGGTATGATGACGTCCATATCTATCTTCGAGAGGCTATATGACATTTAGGAAAATTCTATTCTTTCATTCCTTATCGTGCACACTTGACCTTGTTGAAATTCTAATCTTCATATCTCATTTTCTCTCAGATGGTGAGGACTCGTACATCGGCAAATGGTGATCAGGAGCCTATTCATGCGCCTGCTTCTAGGAGCACTATCTGAGGTAGAGGCAGAGGACGAGGTCTAGGTCGAGGTCGGGGTAGGGGTCGTATTGCAGCACCCGTGGAAGGACAAGTACCTATAGCTTCCCAGGGCCATGATAGGACAATACCTCCTGATGCAGATGTTATTCATGGGGATGTGTAGGATCGTGTCAAGGGGGATGGACCAGCTCAAGCTCCACCCAGTATTATTGCCACCCCAGTGCTTCAAGATACCTTGGCTCGTATGTTAAGGCTTCTAGAGGGGATGGCTCAGGCGGGAACTTTGTCTGTCACCTCAGATGCCTCACAGACCCGTGTTGGAGGTCAGACTCCAGATCCAATGGTTGCTTCGGATTCTCAGACTCCCAGGACTCAGCCAGCTGCTGTTGTAGCTCCCTGTTTAGATAGTATGGAATTGCCAGGTATTGCATCACATTTGGCGAACAGGCCTTCCATGACCATTGATGAACAAAAGATGTTTGGGAGGTTCCGAATGATGAATCCTCCGACTTATACTAGTGACTTAACTGAGGATGCATATGAATTTATAGTTAGTTGTCATGAGAGGTTGCATAATCTTGGATTAGTGGAGTCTCATGGAGTTGACTACACAACGTTTCCAATGACTGGCTCTGCCAAGCAGTGGTGGAGGGAGTATATTAGTAATAGGCCAGCTGGATCCTCTCCACTATCATGGACTCAGTTTACTCAGGTATTTCAAGCCAAGTTTGTTCCACGCAGTGAGAGGGAGCGCAAGAGGGCCGAGTTCGAGGGTTTGCAGTAAGATGGTATGTCAGTCGTAGAGTATGAGAGGAAATTCCATGCCTTGGCTAGGCATGCTTCGATGATACTCTCCACAGAGGCTGAGAGAGTGAGAAGGTTTGTTAAGGGGCTGATTATTCCGATTCGTCTGAGAGTTTCTCAAGTTGCTGCTTCTGGTGTTCCGTTCCAGAAGGTGGTAGATGTTGCGAAGGAGTTGGAGATGATTCGACTTGAGGGATTTGAGCAGCGTGAGGGCAAGAGGGCTCGTCATTCAGGTGATTATGGTGGTGCTCCGCCTAGGAGTCGAGGCTACTTAGGGATAGGTTATCACTCTCAGTCTATTAGACCCATTGATGCTGCTATACCAGCGTCTGAGGTTGTTTACACTGGGCATAGTTCTTCGAGTTCGGTGCATACTTCACAGGGTTCATCTTCTAGACCTGTCAGCCGTGTAGGACATTCTGGTCATTCAGGTTCCTCTCATCAGCCTACGTCTCGTAGGGTTTGTTTTGAGTATGGTGATATGGGACACTTTGTGAGAGATTGCCCAGGACCATACGTGGGGGCTTACATCCAGGTTCTCAGGCTTCGACTTTTAAGGTTGTACAACCTCCAACTAGGGGAGGTGTACAGAGTGGCAGAGGTGGTTCTCCTTTTGGTCGAGGTGGTGGTCGTGGAGGTTCACAATCTGAAGGCGGTCGTTCTCACTGTTATGCTTTTCCAGGTAGGCCAGAGGCTGAGGCTTCAGATGCTGTTATCACATGTATTATTCCGGTTTGTCATCGACCAGCTACTATATTATTTGATCTAGGATCTACTTATTCTTATGTGTCCACATATTTTGCTTCGAGTCTAGATATATTATGTGAGTCTCTTAAATTGCCGGTACATGTTTCTACTCCTGTTAGGGATTCTGTAGTTGTAGATCGGGTGTATCGATTATGTATAGTTACGTTGATAGGATATGACACTCATGCAGATTTTAAGGTCTTAGATATGGTCGATTTTGATGTGATGCTTGGTATGGATTGGTTATCTCCTTATCACGCAATTTTAAATTATCATGCCAAGACAGTTACATTAGCTATGCCTGGAATTCCTACAGTAGAATGGAGAGGTTCTCTTAGTCACCCTCCTAAAGGGGTGATATTCTTTCTTAAGGCTTGTCACTTGGTAGAAAGAGGATGTTTGGCTTACTTGGCGCACATTCGAGATACTAGTGTTGAGACTCCTATGCTTGAGTCTATTTCGGTGGTGAGTGAATTTTCGGAGGTATTTCTGACAGATTTACCATGTCTTCCACCTGATTGTGATATTGATTTTTGTATTGACGTAGACCGAGGAACTCAACCTATTTCCATTCCTCCTTATCGTATGGCACCGACTGGATTGAAAGAGTTGAAGGAGCAGTTGCAGGATTTGTTGAGCAAGGGTTTTATAAGACCGAGTGTATCTCCTTGGGGTGTTCCAGTGTTATTTGTCAAGAAGAAAGATGGATCGATGCGTATGTGTATTGACTATCGGCAGTTGAGCAAGGTTACCATCAGAAATAAGTACCCAATACCTCGTATTGGTGTTTTATTTGATTAGCTACAGAATGCTTCAGTTTTCTCCTAGATTGACTTGAGATCCAGCTATCATCAGCTGAAGGTTAGGACGGAGGATATCCCTAAGACAACTTTTCAAACACGTTATGGCCATTATGAGTTTTTGGTGATGTCTTTCGGATTGGCTAATGCCCCAACAACTTTTATGGACTTGATGAATGGAGTGTTCAGACCGTACTTGGATTCCTTTGTTATTGTCTTCGTAGATGATCTATTGATATACTCCCGTAGTAAAGAGGAACACGAGCATCATTTGATGATTGTGCATGGGATTCTGAAGGAGAAGAAGCTTTATGCAAAGTTTTCAAAGTGTGAGTTTTGGCTTAGTTCGGTAACATTCTTGGGACATGTAGTGTCCAAGGAGGGTATTATGGTGGATCCTAAGAAGATTGAGGCAGTTAGAGATTGGGTCAGACCTGTTTCAGTTACTAAGATTTTGAGTTTCATAGGCCTTGCAGGTTATTATCGACGGTTTGTAGAGGGATTCTCATCCATTGCATCCCCATTAACTAGATTGACCCAGAAAGAAGTGGTTTTCCAGTGGTCTAATGAGTGTGAGGTGAGTTTTCAAAAGCTCAAGACTTTATTGACTACTGCTCTGATTTTGACCCTACCCATGTAAGAAGAGGGTTTTGTTGTATATTGTGATGCTTCTCGAATCGGTCTTGGTTGCATCTTGATGCAGAAGGGGAAGGTGATAGATTACGCTTCGAGGTAGTTGAAGGTTCATGAGAAGAACTATCCTATTCATGATTTGGAGTTGGCAGCTGTTGTGTTTGCATTGAAAATTTAGAGGCATTATATGTATCGTGTACATTGTGAGGTGTTCACGGATCATCATAGTCTCCAGTATATATTCAATCAGAGGGATCTCAATTTGAGGCAGCGGAGGTGGTTGGAGTTGCTCAAAGATTATGACATGACTATTCTTTATCATCCGGGTAAGGCGAATGTAGTAGCAGATGCCTTGAGTCGAAAAGCGGTAAGTATGGGTAGTCTAGCCTTGTTACAGGCTGGCGAGCGTCCTTTAGCTAGGGATGTCCAATGCTTGTACAATAGGTTTGTGAGGCTTGATATTTCATAATCTGGTAAGGTGTTGGCTTATATAGAGGCTAGGTCATCCTTGTTGGAGTAGATTCGGGCTCAACAGTTTGATGATGGTAATTTATGTAAGATTAGAGACAAGTGTCAAAGGGAGAAGCCAATGGTGCAATTCTTCATAGTGAGGAAGTTTTGAGGATAAAAAGTTGTATTTGTGTTCCTCGGACCGGTGAATTGACTAAATTGATCATGGAGAAGGCCCATAGTTTGAGGTACTCTATCCATCCGGGGGCTACTAAGATGTATAGTGACTTGAAGCAACATTATTGGTGGTGTCGTATGAAGAGGGAGATAGTAGATTTTGTATCTCGATGTTTGAATTGTCAACAAGTGTTGTATGAACACCAACAGCCTGGAGGATGCCCATACCTGAGTGGAAGTGGGAGCGTATTGCTATGGACTTTATGGTAGGGTTGCCGCGTACATTGGGTAAGTTTGATGCTATATGAGTCATTGTGGATCGATTGACTAAGTCTACACACTTCGTACCAGTTCAGACTACCTATAATTCACAGAAGTTAGCCAAGATCTATATTCGAGAGGTAGTTCATTTGCATGGAGTTCCCATCTCTATTATTTCAGATCGGGGCACACAATTTACATCTCATTTCTGGCGGTCTATGCAGAAAGAGTTGGGCACTCAGGTGGATCTTAGTACAACTTTCCACCATCAGACTGACGGTCAGTCTGAACGAACTATTCAGGTTCTTGAGGACATGTTGCGGGCGTGTGTGATCGACTTTGGTGGTCACTGGGATCAATTCTTTCCATTAGCGGAGTTTGCTTGCAATAATAGTTACCATTTGAGCATTGAGATGGCACCTTTTGAGGCTTTGTATGATAGGAGATGTCGATCTTCAATTGGTTGGTTTGATGCATTTGAGGTTAGACTGTAGGGTACAGATCTGCTGAGGGAGTCCTTGGACAAGGTTAAATTGATCCAAGATAGACTTCTCATGGCTAAGAGTAGGCAAAAGAGTTATGCAGATCGAAAGGTTCGTGATTTGGAGTTCATGACGGGTGAGCGGGTTCTATTGAAGGTTTCACCCATGAACGGTGTGATGAGATTTGGAAAGAAGGGCAAGTTGAGCCCAATGTATATTGGTCCTTTTGAGATTGTGGAGCGAATTGGTGAGGTGGCCTATCAGTTAGCTTTACCACCTGGTTTGTCGGGTGTTCATCCCGTATTCCATATTTCGATGTTGAAAAAGAATCATCAGGGTGGTGCTCATGTGATTCAATGGGATTCGGTGTTACTTGATCAGAATTTGACTTTTGAGGAGGAGCTGATAACTATTTTGGATAGGCAAATTCGAAAGTTGAAGTCAAAGGAGATTGCTTCAGTAAAGGTTCAATGGAAGCATCATCCAGTGGATGAGGCTACATGGGAGACCGAGTCAGACATGAGGAGTAGATATCCTCAGCTTTTTGAGCATTCAAGTGTGTTCTATTCTTTTACCGTTCAAGGACGAACGTTTGTTTAAGTGGTAGGTGATGTAACGACCCGCTAGGTCATTTTGAGAACTAGGACTATTTTGACTCTTTCCGTAAAATTTTAAATGTAATTTTTAACTATTTAATTAATTACGATAATTTAATAGACAGTTAATTTAGAATAATTGGTTATTAATGGGAATATGAATTAATTACCTTTTTATTTTATTTTTAAAAAGAAATATCGAAAGTGGGTTATACCCACTACTCACTTATAATCCATGTAGCTAGGGTAAAAGGAACGGGAGTTTGATCATATTCTAACTTTGAGGGGAAAACAAAAGAAGAGCATTCAAACGGGAGTAGTTGCGATTGAAGACGAGTGTCTCGGTAAGATTATCCAAACTCGTTCTGGTATCTGTAGTTTTTATTGTTGGAGGAGCTTCAAGTATTATTAGTTTTAGTGTATAGATTGTTGGATAAAAGAAAGTGGGTCACTGCATTAATTGTTGAAATTAATTGATGTTTAGTTCTTTTGATATAGGAAGCAGCTTCTAATAGGTAATCATTGTCTAATGTGAATAAATTTAAGGTTGCAAGGATTCAGTATTATTGGGAAGGTTAAATATATTAGTTAATTGGAATATAGTGGGTAGGAGATAAATTTGCTTGTTTTCTTCGTGATTGGGACCTGATGTTCCTAGTTAATATTAGAAATATAATGGTTGCAATTAATGAGGTTCAGGGAAAACTTTTGGAGTCATGTTGAGGTGCATTAATGGAAGGCGAAACCCTTTTGTTTCTGAGGATCACCACTGGTTTTGTAACCAGTGGTTAAATTCATTTATTATTAATTATTTGTCATATTGTAAAGTTTTAATATATTGAGATAGGTAATTAATTATTCGGTGTATATTATATGATTTAACATTGAATTTTAGATTATTTGGAGAGATAGAGGTTCAATCCTAAGCTTGAAAATTTAGCAAATATGATTTTTTTTACATATAAATTATATAAACATTAGGAGCTCGATTAGAGATATAAGTGAGTTTTTGGGTCTAGGTTAGACATATAATAATATGGGTGTCTATGAACTCACGTGCTTACAATTATTGCATAATTGGTAGATTGAGAACGTTCTGAAGCTTTGTGAAAAGGGAAGGAAAAATCTTGAGGATTCATGGCACGTGTTCGGCATTCAAGGTATGTTAAGACTTTCAGACTTCGTTGGAGGACGTTATCCTAATTAAAGATTAAAATGGAATAGACAATGGGTAAGGGAGAAATATAGAGGTCTCGTACCAATGGTGTGACGGGCATTGGCACGAATACCGGTGTTATAAAGGAAAAGTTTATTACTATAGTAGGCGGATTGTAATCCGAGAATGCCAAGCATATGGGCATTAGTTGATGTATTATTGACTTGAACTCTTTGTGTGATTGTGTGTCTTTATTGAACTCGTATAATTGTTATAATTGAGGTGGTTTTATATTATGCTGATATTTGATTGACTGAGATGCACCATAATCCCCTTTATTTGAAATCACATTGTGCACATGCATTGACATGAGATTGAGTATAAGTTGGGCACGTGGAGATCGTCCGTGTTGGGATGGTGAGTTATTAAGATTGTAATTTGAGCACGTGGAGACCGTCCGTGCGGAAATTTTTTGTGTTTACGATAGTGCATTGAGATTGTCCGCACAGACACGTGGAGATCGTCAGTTTCGGTATATGGACCTCGCGAGTCCCCCATGGGTCATGAACTCTCGATTTATTCTGAGGAGTATCATGTATATACAGTTGAGAGAGTACTTGGTATTCTGAGGCATATCATTTCATGGAGTCATATTGCATTACATCTCATGACATCCTCCATTCTTGATGATTATGTGTTTTGTTGGTGGTTGGAAAGTACTTGATATTTTATTACCTCTATTTGATGAAACTTGACTAGTAAATGTAATATAGACTTTTATATGTAAAGAACTGATTTTCTTATATAAACTCTGGCCACTACTTCTTCATTGTCGGTCTATGAGATATACTGGATACACGTGGTTTTGTACTCATACTACACTTGTTGCACTCTTTTGTGGTGCAAATTTGATTCCTAATACGAGTACCGCTCGTGGAGCTTTTTAAGTCAGAGCTTGAAGTATCTTGGAGTTGTGTTGAGCTGCTTGGTTGTTCCGTAGCCCACACCTCACTCTATTATTTGGTTTATTCGGTTGATTTTGTTTCCAGACATGATATCTCTTATGTTTAGTCTTGTCATTATAGTTTCATACTTGCATCATATTTAGAAGCTCTTGTACTTATGACACCAATTCTTGGGTGGTATTTTAGCTTTCGACATTTCATATTTATAAAGAACTTAGTGTTGGAGATTTTTTCTCATTGCTTACCTTTTTACCTCATTAGTTAATTAAAAATGGTAAAATATGTTGGGTTGGCTTACCTATTGGTTGGGAACATAGGTGCCATCACGACTTGTGAGTTTAGGTCGTGACAATAACCCTAAACTTTCTTCTCTTCTTCTTCAACAAAATCACCCACCACATTCATTCTCTTTTTTTCTTCAAAATCACCCGTCATATACTTTTTTTCTTCTTCTTGTTCAATCCACTCTCCTCTTTGCAACAAATCAAACTCCGCACCTAATTTCTTTTTTCAGCCCCCTTTATCTAAATTTTTATTGTTTTTTAATTTAAAAGTTGAAACCATTATTTGAGTTGGATTTAAAGAGAAGGTATGATATGGATTAACGTAAAGAGTGATGGTGGGTATTGAAAAAAGTTAAAAACTCCATTGATAAGTTTAAGAAAGCTTGAAGAACAACAAATGGGTCTTATGAATTTGGAAAATTAATTCAAATTTGTGATTGTGGCTAGTAGGTTTTGTATTTATGAACTTCTAGCTGAAATTTCAATTCAAATAAAGAAAAATTTCATCTATTTGACATGAATTTGGAGCTCGAAGAACATGGCTATTAAAAATATTCCAAAAGTTAAAAATATGGTTTTTTTATTTTCTGAATATTTAATTTCTTACTTGTCATTGAAAAATGACATGGAATTGCACATGTAAGAGGTTGTATTACACACAGTGATTTGATGAGAAAATGGTTTAAAATATTATGTTTTAATGAGATTAAGAGTTTAGTTGACAAAGGGTTAAGTAGGAGGATTCAGAATATAAATGCATACAAGAATAAGGGTCCGTCAGACCATTTCGCCTTATTTGAGACAAGTGAATTTCTAAACCCTTGTTAAGTGTATAGAATCGTGTATTTCCTTGTAGTACTTGTTTGAGAGTAATGAAAATTGGTGATGGGTTGACTTGTCCATATTGAATAATTGTAATGATGAAAAAAGGGTAATAAAAGGCAATGTGATTAATTATTGATATGTGACTTATTGAAAATGGTTCGAAAAGCTTATTGATTCATTGTTGATGTTGTATCACAATGGTGTTGTTGTGAATTGTGCATTGTTATGAAAATGGTCATCTCCTCATTATTTGTGTGAACATGTCATTTGCATTAGTTCTGATACCATTTTGTCACGACCCAAAAATGGATGTGATGGCACTCGTCTTATCCCACCAAGACAAGTCAGCCTAAAACCCAAATATCACAAACTATGCGGAAGTAAGACATATTAAAATATCACAATATCATAAGTGCGGATAATTAACTCAACTTAATAAAACCCCTAAAATCTGATTGTCACGTGTACACGTCTCTAATGTATTACACTGGATTTGAAAGAGTTATTCTTCCTTCTTCTTCTTTATGTTCGAGGAAGAACATGGTTTTTAGTGATGGATAATGTAATGACCCGAAAGATCATTTTTGGAACTTATTATAAAAATTGTCATTTTACCCCTCCCGATAGTTGCCTGAGTCAATTTTAATCTGTCGGTGAAGTTGGTTTGGAGATTTTTGAGCTATTTGTTAATTACGATTGTGTAGTTGACAGGTGATTTTAAATAATTTATTTATTTAGTTGATATTTAATGGGTCAAGTCTTTAATTTATATAGGACTCTATATCATTTGACCCATATATAATAAAATATGTGAGTAAAATTTATCACTTTTAGTATATAATTAATTTAGAAAAAATTGAAAAGGAAAATAAATAAAAAACATAAAAAAATAAAGGAAAAATGCCCTAAACTGTTGAAAGTCGAAAGATTGAAAAAAGAACGTACAGAGGAGAAAATACGCATAAGAAGAAAAGAAAAGAAAGGGAGAAAAGATGGGAAAAGGGAGGAGAAAAATTGGGATTTTCATCCCAAAGCGTTAAGGTAATGCTTCTCGTCCTTTTTATTAAATTTTTATATAGTTATGAACATTTTTTTAGGTTAAAAACGTTTATAATTTATGCTAAATTAAAAAAATATAGGTCTAGGGTTCTTATAACAAAATCTTGATTTAAGGGTCGAATAACGATCCGTTTTAGCTAAAATTTTGCATGCGAGTTTATTTTATCATGGGTAAGCATCGTCTGAAAGAAAATTTCAAATTCAAATTTGGTGGCTCGGGACGACTTTTGACCCAATTTTCGAACCAAAACTAAAGTTAGTAATATGGGTGTCATTAGATTCGTATTCCTATGAAGATTATATATTTGATAGATTGGAAGCACTTTGAAGCTTTATTAAAGGGGAAGGCTCAAGTGTCGAAGTAATTGTTCAATTATTTCAGGCAAGTGAATTTCTAAACCTTTGTTAAGTGTGTAAAATCATGTATTTCCTTGTAGTATGTGTTTGAGAGTAATGAAAATTGGTGATGGATTAACTTGTCCATATTGAATAATTCTAATGATGAAAAAGGGGTGATAAAAGACAATGTGATTTATTCTTGGTATGTGATGTGTTGAAAATGGTTAGAAAAGCTTATTGATTCATTGTTAATGTTGTATCACAATTATGTTGTTTTGAATTGTCCATTGTTATGAAAATGGTCATCTTTTCATTAATTGTGTGAACATGTCATTTGCATTAACTCTGATACCATTTTTTCACGACCCAAAAATGGATGTGATTGCTCTCGTCTTATCCCACCAAGACAAGTCAGCCTAAAATCCAAATATCACAAACTATGCGGAAGTAAGACATATTAAAATCTCACAATATCATAAGTGCGGATAATTAAGTCAACTTAATAAAATACTCAAAACCTGGTTGTCACATGTACAAGCCTCTAATGTATTACAATGGATTTGAAAGAGTTATTCTTCCTTCTTCTTCCTTATGTTCGAGGAAGAACATGGTTTTAGTGGTGGATAATGTAATGACCCGGGAAATCATTTTTGAAAGTTATTATAAAAATTACCATTTTACCACTCCCGATAGTTGCCAGAGTCAATTTTTGATCCGTCGGTGAAGTTGGTTTGAAAATTTTTGAGCTATTTTTTAATTACGATTGTTTAGTTGACGGATAATTTTAAATAATTTATTTATTTATTTGATGGTTAATGGACTAAGTCTTTAATTTATATAAGACTCTATACCATTTGACCCATATATAATAAAATAAGTGAGTAAAATTTATCACTTTTTAGTACATAATTAATTAAAAAAAATAGAAATGGAAAATAAATAAATAATAAAATAAAAAAATAAGGTCAAAATGCCCTAAACTGTTGAAAGTCGAAAGATTGAAAAAATGAACGTACATAGGAGAAAATACGCAAAAGAAGAAAAGAAAAGAAAGGGAGAAAAAGAGGAGAAAAATTGGGATTTTCATCCCAAAATATTAATGTAATGCTTCTCGTCCTTTCCGTTAAATTTTTATGTAGTTATGAACAAATTTATAGGTTAAAAACGTGTATATTTTATGCTAAATTAAGAAAATATAGGTTTAGGATTCTTAGAACAAAATCCTGATTTGGGGGTCGAATAACGATCCATTTTAGCTTAAATTTTGCATGCGATTTTATTTTATCATGGGTAAACATAATATGAAAGAAAATTTTATATTCAAATTTGGTGGCTCGGGATGTCTTTTTTACCCGATTTTCGAATAGAAACTAAATTTAGTAATATGAGTGCCATTAGATTCGTATTCTTATGAAGATTATATATTTGATAGATTGAAAACACTTTCAAGCTTTATGAAAGGTAAAAGCCCAAGTCCCGAAGTGATTGTTCAATTATTTGAGGCAAGTGGATTTCTAAACCTTGTTAAGTGTATAGAATCGTGTATTTTGATAAGTCCTTTTTATGATCACGCTTATCAAGACACTACCTCCCATACGAGTGTCCAACGGTCGTAAATAATAATATAACCCAACCAAGGGTTGGGGTCGAGTCCCAAGGGAGTTGTTCAACTGTTGAGAATCAAGTAGCAAAGTAAGAGTTTAGTTCTAATCAACCATAGTTATAAACATTATCGAATGTAAACATACTAAATTTAAGGGGTAACGCAAGCGTCAATTAACAATGGGGGTTTGTAACAAGTGAGCAAAAACAACGAAAATACAAAAAGTACTAATCAAGGAGACGGGATTCTTGGGATGTGATAGAAATACGGGATAAACTAGACTATTGGATACATGCTTCTAATAGTGAATTTGTTGAATAATTGTGTCTAGGCTAGACTTTAGTGGAGGTAAACTTTCTCTCGAACAACTTACCCCGAATCAAATGGGTTTCTCTCGAACACCCACTTGCCGCATGAAGAACAGCCTCCGCCTTAGCCCACTCACTCTCTCGAGCTGAGTGTGTGGGAGAAGGACTAGAGTTCACTCTCTCGAGCTGAACCTCATATCAACACAATCCCACCGGCCTTCAATTTAGTAGTCTTAATTTTACGACCTCTCTTTCAAGCAAGCCGAAAACACTAATATGAAATCGTATTTGCAACTACAATCTCATTAAGTTCATCCACAACTACTAAAAGAAATTACATTTAAACAACGATTAAACTATTAGCAAGCAAGACCCAACAATTAATTTAACCCATATTCACAAAATCACACCCCAAGAATTGGGGGTTTAGCTAGACATGTATAAGAGATAGAAATTTATACTAATATAAGTTTGCATTCAAATGGGTATGAAGATTTAAGTCTTAAAACAAGCCCAGAGTGAAGAATCTTCAAGACCCAAGTCTAAAATCTTGGAGTTGAAACCCTTTGGAATCTTCAAGGTTTTAGAACAAAGTTTCCAAAACCCTCTAAAACTTAAACTGAAAATATTCCAAGTCTCAGTAATAATTTTCTACAACTTGATACTAAGCTACATAATTAAATGAGTATTTATAGTTTTCAAAAATTTGTGCTGCGAAGGGCCACTCGACGTAGTTAGTCGGGATCGCCGATACACTCGGCGATCCGCCCTTTGGTCTGGTTCATCGCCTTTCAGCTTTTGCCTTCAGCATCTTCGCGTTTTGATTTATTGGGCAACAGGAAACTGCTTCGCAGAACTACTCGGCGATGTGCCGACTGCTCCCTTTCCTCGCAGATTTGATCTTTTCCTTCGGGGCTCAGCACACTGGAACATTAGGCAAGATTTGAGGCATGTCGGCGACTCACCTAATGGATTAGGCGATATTCAGGCCGTCTTTTCTTCCTTCTTTCAGCAACTTTGTTCCTTTTTACTCGATAGCGTCCATGCTTTGTCTCTCAAGTCAAATATCTGAAACTTAAGGATTTACATCAGATATTGAGACAAAATATGCATTTGAGGACACTAATTCAATCAAAATATAGCCCTAAATGAGTCTAAATTGTGGACTCATCAACACCCCCAACTTAAACTTTTGCTTGTCCTCAAGTAAAACTCAAGTTCAGCAATTCAAAAGGAATGTTTCAAACATTGCTACACAAGACTCAATCATGAATGTACACACAACACTCAATTTACTGATGCACGGATCAATTGTGTACTCAAAGACTCAAGTTGTGACACACCATCATCAAAGATTCTCAAGCTCACAATACTTGCTTCAAATGCAAATTCAAGCTCAACTAAGGTATTCAAATGCCCTCACACAAAGAATGATTCCATATTCACACACAATGGTTCAATCATTTAAAGTTCCAGAATCAAATGCAACACTCACACTCACAAAGAAGAACACAATGCATGCTTTCACCCATAGGTTTGCCCGTATTTTCCAATTGACAATTTACTTCAGCTTACTCAAGATAAAAAAGTATTTTCAAGGCTTGTAATGGGGCTGACTGCAAATGTATGGTCATTTAGGCTTAGTGACTTTTATCCTCATGAAATGTGGTGCTCACAACACTTTCTTTCCTCTTCTTTCATCATTTTCTTTAGTGCTCATAAGTCATCCCGTTATTCACTCTCCATGGATTGTTCAGAAACTCCATTTCTTTTGTATTTTCATAACTTTATTCCATGACTTTTTCTTTTTCAATCTTTTCTTTTCTCTTTTTTTTTTTGTATGGAGGGATTTCATTTTTCTCAACACCATAGGTTAAAGGGGACTTTTCTAGCACTTCTTGACTTTCCTTTTTCTTTTCACCACACCCCCAACTTAGGCTTTTGGCCTAAGTTGGCTATTCAATCAAGCACATATCAAGAGGATTATAGGTAGTGGATTAAGAGAGGTCATGTTTTCATCAAGTTTCTTCCAAAGAAAGGTAAGGCTCAAGGGGTCTTCAGAAGAGGTTTACACACTCAAAAGGTAGGCCACAAAAGAGGTATATGTCAAATTGGCTCACAGTCTTCGAAGTTGCCTTAGATCATGTCAAGAGATAGCCTTGCTTAGTCGACCGAACTAACAGGGCAAATTCTAGGAGTTATCATGCATGGTTCACAGTAAGCTCATCACACAAGGGATCGACACCAAAGTCAAACAAGACTTCACACTTTCGCTAGTGTGCAATGTTCATCACAAGAGAATCAATTTGATACTTGGCTAGTCACAACGAGATGCAAAGTGGTCTCATCATAGACGTACATTCATGTTCATTCGATTATGAGCACTATCTGAGTCATCGATATTAATCAAAATTGAGACTCAAATTTGCCAAAGAACAGCCACATTTAAGTACATACAAGAGTGGGCGAAAAATTTGGAAGGGTAAAAAATCATTTGCACTAAGAGCATAAGGAGCCACAAGCTCAAACATCCACTAAAAGCAGTGTATAACACAACATTATGGCTCACAACACAATTACACGATCAAAACATCAGTCACAAAAGCACACAAAGGTGGGCCTCACCCCACCACAAATAAAAGAATTTGTCCTCAAATGCAAACAAAATAATATCCAGAATTGAAAATAAAGAAAGACAGAGAGGGAGGTAAAGAGGGGATCTTGTCTATGCAGTCGCTCCATCTGTCTGGGCAATAGTGCCCAGTGCATCAGTCTGAACTTGGGCCCCAGTACTCGGAGTTCCTTCAAAAGAAACCTGTCACGCCCCGAGACACGGACACGGGACCTAGGACCACAAGTGATCCCAAGCTAACCCTGCTGGCATAATCATGAGCATACTAAAGACAATAAACTGATGCGGAAGCTAAATCATAAATAAAATGAAAAGATGGGGAATACCCATATACTATAACTGAATATATCAAATCTGA
>JAJOOO010014459.1:0-27275 GCA_029582685.1 Solanum piurae | reverse complement strand
TGTCAGACATTGGATGAGAAGAAGCACTTCATGCTTATCACAATGAAGTTGTCACCACCCAAAGTACACTCTAGACTTGACATGGCATATAGGATCTCGAGAGGCCCTACACAAGCCACTTGACATACATATAACACACACTAATAGAAAAGTAGATTTTAACAAGAAATTGTCATATGAGAATTGTTTGACATAAAAGTGGAAGTCTAATTATAGTCTTGACAAGCCAGTCTAATACATCCAAACAATAGTTTCTACAGGAAATTCATCAAGGATTTCTCTAAGACTGCAAGACCTATGTGCAGTCTCCTAGAGAAGAAGATGAAATTTGTATTTGATAAGCCATGTATGCAAGATTTTGAAGCTTTGAAGAAGAAGCTGATAGAAGCCCCTAGCTTCCCCAAATTGGGAGCTTCCTTTTGAGTTGATGTGTGATGCAGGTGATGTGGCTGTGGGAGAAGTGTTGGGGCAAAGGAAAGAGAAGGTGTTTCACTCAATATATTATGCAAGCAAAATACTGGATGCAGCCCAAACCAACTACACAGTGACTGAAAAAGAAATGCTAGATTTGGTCTATGCTTTTGACAAATTTCGATCTTACATGGTAGGGACTAAAGGTTTTGTTTATACTGACCATGCAACTATCAGGTACTTGTTTAACAAGAAGGATGCAAAGCTGCGGTTAATCAGGTGGATTCTATTGCTGCAAGAGTTTGACATAGAGATCAAGGAACAAAGAGGTTCTAAAAACCAAATTGTGGATCACTTGTCAAGATTGGAGAGTTCTTCACATGTGGGAGAGCAAGATCATATTCAGGAAGAGTTTCCTGATGAACAACTTTTGGTGCTAGAGGTGACCGAACTACCATGGTATGCAGACATTGTTAATTATTTGGTTAGCGGATTGTTTCCACTGGGTGCAACCACACACCAAAAGAAGAGGTTGATTTGTGATGCTTGGTTCTACATATGTGATGAGCCTTATCTCTTAAAGCGAGGGCCAGACAAAATGATGAGGATGTGTGTGCCTGAGTCTGAAATGAGACAAGTGATGGATAGTTGCCACTCGTCCGCATATAGGGGCCATCATGGAGGTGAGCGCACTGCACATAAGGTGCTCCAATCAGGTTTTTTCTGGCCTACTTTGTTTAAAGATGTTGCAGGGTACGTTAAAAATTGTGATCAATGCCAGAGGACAAACTCAACGCTACAGGGCTAAGGCAGTCACATCTTAGGGAAAAAAGTGGTATAAATCACACACCGAAGCCAAGTACTTTTCGGATATGATACTTGATGACGTCCCATTGAAGAGGGAGTTCCCAAGCATTATGCATCGCCTACAAGAGTTGCAATGGGATTCATTTTTCAAGATCCATCAGAATGCAATGTTAGTGTGGTGCGGGAATTCTATGCAAACTGGAAACCCGATTCCCGTTCTCACTTTGTAACAGTGCGGGGCGTGGAGGTCCCTCTGATACCTTCAGCTATAAATCAAATATTGGGGACTACAGATTCCCCTTCTGATGTCCTACGGGGATCAATATCAGTCCTCCATATCAACAGATTTGACATGCTTTGTGTGGGGCGCAGTCCACTGTGAAATGGATTCTGCATGGGCACCGTGGCAATCACCAATCATATCCTTATGCTCACATGAATTGGAAGGCTCGGGTGTGGTTAAAAATTGTCATGAATTGTTTGATACTAGGGCTGCATTTTATCGAGGTGATGAGAGATCGAGTATGCTTGGTCTATGCTCTAATGAAGGACCTACCCATCAATGTAGGAGCGTTGCTAAAATCGGTCATGCACAAGGCTAGAGTACATCGAGGTCAAAGGTATGCTTTTGCGGGATTAATCACTAATTTGTGTAGGTGAGCTGGAGTTCCAGAGGACAGCGTGGTCTACATGGCACCTTTGTTCACCACGCCCCAAGATGTCACAAAGATAAAGGGTTCGGAGAACATGCATGGAACCACCCTCACTACCGCTGAGCGAAATAGGAGGGATGATATGATCACAGCGCGCATGTTTTAATTGGAAATGTTGCATCATAGAAATAGATGACGAGCTTCGACTCAGGAGCAGCTGGACAAAATTGCAATGAAGTACCCCTAAATGAACATACTGAGGCATTGCTGGGACTCGAACCTGCATTTCTGGAGCCCGTATGGGATGATGTTCCAACTGACGAGGACAAGAGGTGAACCATGTCGAATACTGAATCCGATTCTGATGCAGAGGAGGGTGACCTTTTGGCTCTTGAGAGCACCGACGGTAATGCCGACATGGATGAATTTATCAGGGAAGTACACCCACCCTACTTTGTTTTCATTTTTGATTGTGTCATACTGTGGACAGTGTTACCTTTTTAAGTGTGGGGTGGGAGTACTATATTTGTGTATATAGTTTTGTTTTGTTGTTGCTATTTTCATTTTGGGTTCCTTGGAAGTTGTTTTCAATTATTTGGACAAGGACAATCCCGTTGAATCGTATAAAAAAGATTTTGTTTCTTAGGATTGAGTCAATGTCATAGTTGAGTCAAGCCGCCCTATGATAGATGGATGACGACTGTCTTAAGGGCAGTTTTCGTCATTTGGGTCTCTAGGGTTGGCTTTTGGCTAAGGCTGCGCAACTTTTTTGAGTTAGAATGAAAGTTGAAAACATTGAATAGCTTTGTGTTGAGACATCTTGGCTCTTTTATGTGACTCTAAATGTCATGTGCTTAAAATGAATTTGTGTCAGTGGTTGGAAAGTAGTTTGTAGTGATCAATTCTGAGTTGAATGTGTGCCAGGTGTGTAAGATTTGGGTATTCCTTGCCACTAATTGAGGTCCAGAACTTGCCTAGTGTGTCTGCATAGCGAAAAAGAGGATAAGGAGTTCGGGAAGTTATATAGGCATTTCTGTGATATCCCTGATTGTGCTTTTATGTACCCACTTTGATGTATATCCTTAGTTAACCCCTTCGAGCCTTGAACTTATTCTTTGGTAGCCTAATTTGAAGCTAATGTCCATTACTTCTCTGGCCTATAAATTTGATCCAAAAAAAAATCCTAAGCGCTTTGTGTGAACAACAATGAAGGAAGCGGAAGTTGAGTGGAAAACCCCAGCATAAGTTTGGCTCATATATAAAATAATATTTTTTTTTTTTTTTTAAAAAATTGAATTTTTTCTCTGATGAATGAATTTAGAATAAAAATGGCGGGAAGAAGTGAATGTTAAGTGCCTTACAACAAAGGGCGAAATGGTTCCGAGAAAAGGGGCATAAGAAAGAGGTTGTTAAAAAAAGGTCTAAAAATGAAGTTTGTCTTGTATTAAAGCACTTGGGAATGCAATCACTATTTATTTCCAAAAAAATAGTTCCTACCTGTCCCCTAGCCTACATTACAACCCTTAAAAGACCTAATTGATCTTGAACTTCCATATTTTCAAAAGTAGTGATGCAGTACACTAAGGGAAAGCCTATGGTTCGTTGCTTGTGGCATGTGAATTCTTTCGAGAGTGTGAGCGAATTTTTTTCCCCAAACCCTTTATTGTACGCAAATTTTATGTGTGAGTAAATCAGGGTGTTTATTTGTGGTGAGGTCACATGTTTAATGAGGTCTGGTAACTGATATATATGTGGATCCAAAAGCTGTACATAAGTTTGTTGCGTTATAAGAGTCTATTCTTGAGGATGGATTGTCTTGCTCGAGTTGTCCTGATGAATGCATAGTATTTGCCATATTGTTGTGAAGCTACGGTTGTTGTTGTGGCCAAAGCTGAAATGTCATTAGAGGGAAGTGTAGTAGAGTCATCAGATGTTTGAATGTGTGGAAGTGTTCGAGGACGAACAAAGCTTTAAGTGTGGGGTGGTCATCTTAGGCGTATTTATGTGCCTAATAACCAATTTATCCCATATATTTAGCTAAGTTTGAGATCACTTTCTTAGTCAGAACTGAGATTTTAGAGTCTTTTGATGTCGTTTCCTCTAACCAATATGATTAGAAGTTTCAGGGTGAAAAACAAAGAAGAATGAACAAAAATAGGGCACCTGAACAGAGGTCGGAAAATAGAAGAAGAAGTTGCGGAGGAGAAGGGCCAAGAAGCTGGAAAATACACTTAGAGGGAGTAGCTCTGCGTTGCGGAGCTGAAACTTGCATGCCAAAAATGAATTCCACTTCACAGTGGAGTGCGCGTCAGGAGCACGTCGCGGAAGAGATCTTTTTGTGTACAAATTGAGGCGAGGGAACAGGTCTGCGTCGCGGACCTGGACACCAAAATTGAGTCGCGTGTTTTATTTCAGACTATAAATAGTCTAGTTGTGTTATTTTATCATTATCCAATTTTAAAAAGATGGGAGAACATCGATTTGGACGATTTTGCTAACACTTTCTAGGGCATTTATTCTACTCCTTCATTTTGGTAAACCCTTTTATGATCCATAAACATTATTTGATGATATTTTGTTTTATGAGTAGCTAAATTCCCTTATTCTAGGGTTGTAGCTACGATTAATGATATAATAGAATTTGTTTCTAGTATGAGATGGGTGTTCATGTGATTTATGCTTAAATTCTTGTTTGACTATTTTAACGACTGATCAGCATTAAAATAAACTCATTGTCCACTCTTGAATTCGGAACATGAATAGAGGGATAAACCAAAGAATGTGAGAAGCGTGTTCATTCTAGGGTAAAGTTTAGAGTGTTTCGTATATAGGATAGTCCTATACCTATATACCGTGTTTGATTAATATGCAAGATGATAGCTTAATGCTCCGCCATTGGTTCATGCCTATCCCCACTCAACGATGTAGGTAGGCTGTCGATGGTGGTACGCGATTAGAGGTCGGGAGATCGTGATCGTAAAATGAACCTTGAAAATCCAAAATGAGGTTAACCTGTCGCATGCTAGGATAAATTAATATTATGCCTGAAATCGGTATATGCTACAACCCTGGAATACTTTCCCAAATGGTGAAACTCTAGTGTTTGAAACCATTTGATTGTAGCAATTAATATATGAGATTGTTCAACTCAGTAGATATAAACAAATTTCTAAAATTGTCTGTCGCATAAGTAAATTTAATTTAGACATAATAAAGTTGTTATTTGTTGATTTGAAGTCCTTTGGGTTCGATAATCCGGCTCGAAAGAGTCGCTGTACTACTTGAGTGACCACGTGCACTTGCGCGTGCTTTTGGACCAAAAACTTGTTGCGTCCAAAAGCACATGCAAGTGCACGTGGTCACTCAAGTAGCACAACGACTCTTTCGAGCCGGATTATCGAACCCAAAGGACTTCAAATCAACAAATAACAACTTTATTATGTCTAAATTAAATTTACTTATGCGACATACAATTTTAGAAATTTGTTTATATCTACTAAATTGAACAATCTCAAAAATTAATTGCTACAATCAAACGGTTTCAAACACGAGAGTTTCACAATTTGGGAAAGTATTCCAGGGTTGTAGCATATACCGATTTCAGGCATAATATTAATTTATCCTAGCATGCGACAAGTTAACCTCATTATGGATTTGCAAGATTCATTTTACGATCACGATCTCCTGACCTCTAATCGCGTACCACCATCATCAACCTAACTACATTGTTGAGCGGGGATAGGCATGAACCAATGGCGGAGCATTAAGTTATCATCTTGCAAATTAATCAAACGCGGTATATAGGTATAAGACTATCCTATATACAAAATACTTTAAACTTTACCCTAGAATGAACACGCTTCTCACATTCTTTGGTCTATCCCTCTATTTATCTTCCGAATTCAAGAGTGGACAATGAGTTTATTTTAATGTTGATCAGTCATTAAAATAGTCAAACAAGAATGTAAGCATAAATCACAAGAAAATCCATCTTATACTAGAAACAAATGTTATTATATCATGAATCGTAGCTACAACCGTAGAATAAGGGAATTTAGCTACTCATAGAACAAAATATCGTCAAATAATGTTTATGGATCATAAAAGGGTTTACCAAAATAAAGGAGTAGAAGAAATGCCCTAGAAAGTGTTAGCAAAATCGCCGAAATCGATGTTCTCCCATATTTTTAAAATTGGATAATGATAAAATAACACAACTAGACTATTTATAGTCTGAAATAAAACACGTGACTCAATTCTGGTGCCCAGGTCCACGACGCGGACCTGTTCCCTTGCCTCAATTTTTGCACAAAAAGATCTCCTCCGCGACGCGCACTCCACTGTTAAGTGGAATTCATTTTCTGCATGCAAGTTTCACTTCTGCGACGTGGAGCTGCTCCCTCTTAGTGTATTTTCCAGCTTCTTGGCCATTCTCCTACGCAACTTAGTCTTCTATTTTCCGACCTCTGTCCAGGTGCCCTATTTTGGCTCATTCTTCTTTGTTTTTCACCCTGAAACATCTAATCATATTGGTTAGAGGAAATGACATCAAAAGACTCTAAAATCTCAGTTTCGACTAAGAAATTTCTCTCAAACTTAGCTAAATATAAGGGATAAGTTTGTTATTAAGCGCATAAATACCTCTAAGATCAGAGAGATAGGTCTGGGCCATTGTTTCATTACTGCTATCTTCTGGGAGTCCACTCAGATCCCTTCGCTAGATACTATGTGACCAAGGAACGTAATGAATTGCAACCAAAACTCACATTTGCTAAACTTAGTGAATAACTGGCGATCTTTAAGAGTTTGCAGAACAACCCTCAAATGATTCGCGTGAGGATAATGAACAAGTCCAATTACTGCTTGAACACTCTGTTCATCAAATCCATGAAAGTAGTAGGAGCATTGGTTAGTTCAAATGAGATAACTACAAATTCATAATGACCATACCAATTTCTGAAGGCTGTCTTCGGAATGTCACTATCTCTGACTTTGAGTTGATGATAACCTGATTTGAGGTCTATCTTTGAGAAATGACTAGCACCTTGAAGTTGGTCAAACAAGTCATCAATCCTGGGGATGGTACACTTATTCTTGATTGTGACCTTGCTTAACTGCGTATAGTCAATACAAATTCTGAGAGAACCATCTTTCTTCTTCACGAAAAACACTGGTGCACCCCATGGGGAAATACTAGGTCTGATGTAGCCCTTATATAGGAGGTCTTTCAACTACTCTTTCAAATCCCTAAGCTCAGATGTCGCCATTCTTTAAGGAGGAATATAGATAGGTTGGGTATCTGGAAGGAGATCAATTCCAAAGTTGATTTCCCTTTCGGGAGGAACTCTGGGAAGATCTTCTGGAAACACTTCTAGGAACTCATTAACTACGGGAACTGACTCAAGAGTTGGGATTTCATAGCTTGAATCCTTGACCCGAACTAGATGATAGAGATAACCCTTAAAAATCTTCTTTCTGGCCTTAAGGTAAGAAATGAATCGACCTATAGGCGCTAAGCTACTACCTTTTCATTCTAGGATTGGCTCGTCTGGAAACTGAAAATGAACAATCCTAGTTCTACAATCGACTGAGGCATAACTGGAATGTAACCAATCCATGCCTAGAATGACATCGAAGTCTACCATTTCTAACCCTACAAGATCTGCTGAGGTGACTTTCTTGGGAGACTGTGACGGGGCAATTTTTATATACCCGTCTAGCTTTAACTGGGTCACTGACTAGAGTAGAGACTGAGAAAGATTCTAAAATAGTTTCTGCACTAACATCGAATTTGACTGCTATATAAGGAGCTACAAAGGAAACAGTAGCCCCTTGATCCAAAAAAGCATAAACATCTAAGTCAAAAAATCGTAAGGTACCAGTGACTACATCTAGAGAGTCTTCTTGATCGTGGAGAGCCTCAAGAGCATACAATTTATTTAAGTGCTAACCGCCACCTGTACCAGATGAGTTACCCTGCTGAGTCGGGTGACCTGCTGGTGCTGCTAAAGTTGTGGACTGTGCTCCACCATTGTTACCTCCTTGACCCTGTCTAGAAGGACAATCTTTCAACCTGTGACTAGACTGACCACACCCAAAGAATCCTTCCTTTCCTGCAAGGCACTCACCCGGATGGTTGTTACCACACTTAGGACAAGTTGGGTAGGTTTTGGTACCTGAAACACTTTCCTGAGACTTAGAGCTTAATGCCCTACCCTTCTGATCATTGCTGAACTTAGAGGATGGAACACTAGCTGATGAAGGTGCTGGAGTTGAAGACTTCTACTGAAATTGCGAGCGATTACCACCACCCAATTTTTGTTGAGAATAATCATAGTTCCCAGTCCTAGCCTTCTTATTCTCCTTGATCTGTTCCCTAAGCTTATCACCCTCAACCTGCTGAGCATGATTCATGAGCCTAGAGATGCTCATATCTTCAAGTAACATGGCATTCCTACACTCTGTCTTCACCAAGTCTGACACTCCATATAGAAACTTATTCATTTGGGCCCTAAAATTAGCAACCATGTGAGGAGAATACTTGGAGAGTTGGGTAAACTTGAGCCCATACTCTTGGACTGTCATGCTACCTTGCCTTAAGTTCATAAATTCCTGAGCTTTTGCCTCTCTTAATATTCTTGGGAAGAACCCGTCCAGAAAGGTCTCACTAAAGCAATCCCAAGTGATCGGAGCTACATCTGTACCCCTGTTCTTTTTCCACTGAGTATACCAGATTCGAGCCACATCCTTAAGTTGGTAAGATGCTAACTCAACCTGATCATTCCCAGTTACCTGCATCACTTCAAAGATCTTCTTGACCTCATCCATGAAGTTTTGGGGATCCTCACCAATCTGCGATCCTAAGAACTCTGGTGGATTCATCCTACCAAAATCTCACACTCTGGCTGCAGCTGACATAACATTAGCATCTGCCTGACCTGGAACCCGCTGATTGTTCTGGTTCTCCACACTCTGAGCCAACATCTGAA
This sequence comes from Solanum piurae, assembly GCA_029582685.1. NCBI lineage: Eukaryota > Viridiplantae > Streptophyta > Magnoliopsida > Solanales > Solanaceae > Solanum > Solanum piurae. Next base: position 18,415 of record JAJOOO010014459.1, on the reverse strand, counting down.
TGGCATTCCTAAAATCTGCATTCGAAACTTCTTGATCTGGGACTAGAGGAGATGCGTTTGCATTCCTGGCATTCACATTCCTAGCGTTTGCTCTACGAGGAGGCATGATCACTGAAACGTAGAACATCGAGTTAGAATGAGGAATTAGGTCATACCTTACGCACGATAAGAATAACAAGAAAAATGAAGATTTTTTCTAAATCACTTTGTAGCCTCCCTCTTATTAGATATGGTGCACACTACACACCCATGAAAAAGACTCTACCTAGCGTGGCCCTTCAGACATCCTAGGACACTTAAACCTAGTGCTCTGATACCAAGTTTGTCACACCTCGAGCTACTTCTGAGATGCGGACACGGGACCTAGGATCACCAGTGACCCTAAGATAACCCTGCTAGCATGACATGAGCATACTAAGAATAACAATAACTGAAGCGGAAGCTTAAATATCATGAAAACGGAAGTGATGGGGAATACCCATTCTAAAACTGAATATATCAAATCTGAGAGTTTTAATACAAGAGAAATATCAAACTCAAATACTAAGCTGAATCTAACTATGTCTGAAAATGGCCTCTAACTGACTAGAAGTACTGGATATGCCCCAGCTAAATATAGCAAAACTGAAACTAAAAGACTAAAATACTAAAGTAAATAACATGACTATTGTCCTCAGAGAATAAGGAATCACCACTGATGCTTCTGAGCTAGAGATTGGGAACCAATCTATGCGTGATCTGACTGCTGAGGACCTGAACCTACATCATGAGAAGATGTTGTGCAGAGTATGCATCAGTACTTGAGAGGTCTTGAGCATGCAGGATAGAGTAAAGCTGAAATAACATATAACTGAACAAGCAATAAAGCAAGGATATCAACTGAACATGATATAGATACTGAATACTGAACTAACTGAATACAAAAACCACTTTTACAACATGCTGATACTTAAAACTGACTGTACTGAAATGTGGTCAATGCAAATAAAGTCTGACTGAACTGTGGGAGCTACTAATAACCGACATAAAACCACATGAGCTAAATATGGAGTCTGATGTATACGCCCAATCGATAGGACCCAATACACCTGGCCAAAGATGTAGAGGCATGCTGGTGTGATCACTAAAATGATGCCCACAGAGGGGACTTACAACCTACGTGGCTCGTAGTTCTGGGACTATATAGGTGACTGACCCTAGTCTAACTCGGTATTATGCTACTCCCAATAGATGAAATGATTAACACATTAAGAATGGGTTTTTGTAATATACTGGATAGCTCAAACTGTCATGCAAACTAAGAATACAACAATCATAACTGATAATGTGACATTCGTAAACTGAAGCATGTGTATATCTGTAATAACCAAATAATCTGGCCTAGCATGCATAATTCATGAACTAACGAATATATACACATAGGGTTTTGAATATCATCTGTGAACCTGAGTAAGGACATGATAATCTGATTTGGAACATTAAATTAACTAGTTCATCATAATCTGTTGAAGTTCTAGAAACCCTACGTCTAGTTATTAATTGGAAATCAAGAATTCGACTGAATTCTAGGGACCTAATGGGTGAAAGGAACCCACTAGTGAAATCCCACATACCTGGTGACGAATTCCACGAAGAAATCCTTCGATTGTAGGGCTGGATCTGGAGGAAACTTTCTGCGTTCTTGAACTAGGGTTCTTGACTTCTTTCTCCTCTTAGCGTTCCAACTTTCTAAGTTTTGATGAATGATTTGACTTAGGTAAGTTCTAGTTATGTTTCTAGGCTAAAAAAAACCAAAAACACGTAGTTTAGGGGTCCAATGAAATAGGAAAAGACCAAAAGACCCCCGACTTAACTGATGTCAGACTCACCGACAGACAGGACTGACGGATCGTCGATCGGCTGACGGTCCATGTTGGTCATCTGTCGATCTGTACTAGATGCTGGTTTCTGGGGTCTGATCCATGGATGCGGACCACGGTCCATGGTCTGACCTACGGTCCATGGGTCTGGCCGTGGGTCGACCCTTAGATGAATTTAGGGGAAAAGTTCTGGGGGGTTGCAGATGTGAACCACAGATCACCAGCATGGGCCGTGGGTGGCGTCTGTGAATTGCACCTGCAACTTTTGGAAATCTATTTTAAGGTCAGTTTTCAGATACAGGATGTTACAGATGATGTTTCATAGCTGAACATGATGACGATCTCCGAAAACTTCATGTCCTCTTGAATGTCAAATTTTCAACAGAAATATTTAGAGCATGCCAACTTCAGCATGTGTGAAGTTGTGATGGTGCTAAAGTAATATTCTATACTTGTTTAGATTGCTTAAGGGGGGGGGGGGGATACTTTTTTATTCTCTTAGCATGTTTGAGGCCGAATTTCTTCTCAACTGCACTCCCCTATTCCTTTTGTTTGTCTCTAGTCTCTTCACGAGTTCGCATCAAATTTTCCCTCTTTTATGCAAACTCTATCTTGTCTTTGTCCTGTATGTTGATCAAAATTGCAGTTTTCTATGCCAGGACTCGATCATCTCTGGACATTGAATATATATTGTGAAAATATTGTTTGTCCTTAGATACCCTGGCCTTAAAAATAATTTTGAACCGATCCTTGAAGAAATGTTCTTTATATTCCATCTCTTGCTTGTTATGTTCATAGTGCTTCTTAATTTTCTACATGACGAGTATGTTCTCTTCCACTATCTAACAGTGCTTTTCAATCAGAAGAATAAGATTCTCTTTAAGCAATTAGGATTTTTCTTCTTCTGGATTTTTAACCATGTGAGTAGTTGATTAGCATTTGTGTCTCTGGATTTTTAACCATGTGAGCAGTGGATTAGCATCTGTGTTTCTTGATTTCCAATGTTAATGTTGGTTGAAGTTGATCATGTCCACTTTTTATGCCATGAATCATAAATCTTACGTATCCTAAAGATAAAAATAAATTGAAACACATTCCCACACGTCTCTATCTCATCGTTTTTAAGAAAACTACTCATTGAGATGCAAGGACTCTCTGTATCCTATATAAGAGGCTTCAAAAGAAAACTAATTGATGCCACGATCGCTTCGTAGACCATACTAATGCTGAACCATCTTCATAGTAGTATAAAAGCCAAATAGTCTCGCAACTCTTGATTTCTCATTCGTATCCATTTGTCATTATTATTTTTTTAAATCTTCATGTTCGTGATACTCATCATTGGAGGCCACACTTTTTCTTTATTGTTGGATTCCATGCCATTAATTTTTGGATACACCTCATTTGGAGGTTCAACATATGTTCCCCTCTAATGCTGCTCCTCCTTCAAAAGTTGAGCAAACTCTGTGCGTAATTTATTTCTTGATCCACTTTTCCTTTTACTATGGGACACCAATGAGTAAAAATTTGTAAGGCACACAATTGTACCTGAGCCGCCTTTGTATGCAGGCAGTGCCAGTGTCTTTCAGGATCATTAATCTCAGTAACAGTCAAACCACTGAGATATTCAAAAAGTTTCTTGAACCAACAACTTCTATTGTGCTCTTCAATACTCATTTGTTTCACATCTAAGTGATTATCTAAGTCATCATCACTTTTTAATTCATCTTCATATCTATAAAAAATCAGTCACATCCTATTCATTAAACTCACATGCCTTAATATCATCATCTGTGATAGGGAAATTGGATGATCCAACATTAATACGGAATCCTAATATCTAAATAATATATGGATGACACCAAAAAACAATATTTTTCCCCAAGCACCCGAAATTGGGAATATGAAGAATCCATAGCTTCTTCCCCTAGTTGCTGCTTCCACCCTTATTCTTGGACTTTCTAGCACACACAACCCATCAATTATTTTGATCAGAATTCAAGCCCAAGTCTCTTGTAAGTATATTATCTTATGAACACTACTTTTTTTTTTCCAAATATAGTTTTTTCGTCTTTGATGAATTGGAAGACTTCCACACATCTTTGTTTGCTAAAATTCATATTTGGATGAAATTAAAATGATGGCACATATATGGTGAAAAAGGAAGAATTATTGTGGAACTTGTTTGTCTCACTCATGTAACCTTTATACAAGATGTTTTATGAGAGAACCAAGTCTACTGTCACTCTTCCTTCTCCGCCTTATTTGTTACATTATTTTAATTTTATCGAAATATGAGTTCCAATACCAAAGATGTGTGGTAGTCTTCTAATTCATTAGAATTGAAGAAAGTAATATCTGAAAAAGTATTGTTGCTGAGATAAATGTACTTTTTGGAGGTTTAGGCTTTAACTCTTATCGAAATGATGGATTTGTTGTTTGTGGTAGAAAGTCCAAGAATAATGGTGAAAGCACTAATTCTTGGATAAAATCATGGAATCTTCAAAATCCCATGTAAGGATCTTGGGGAAAAATGAATGGTACTTGAGGTCAACAAAATATTATTTAAAAATTGGTACTTCATAAAAATATTGGATCATCCAATTCCCCTATCAAGTATTATGATGTTAAGGCATATGAGTCTTACGAGGTGGATTTACCTAATGATTATAGTGATGACGATAAAATTCAAAGTGATGACAACTTAGATGGTCACTCAAATGTGAAAGAAATGAGTTATATGGAGTGCAAGAGAAGTCATTGTTTCAATAATCTCTTTGAATGTCTTGGTAGTTAGACTATTACTGAAATCAACGATACTGAACGACCTTTTCATTACCCTGCCTTCAACGGTGGTCTAAGTGCAATTGTGGGTTTTTTCGACTAGCACTTATTGGTGTCCCAGAAAAGAGCAAAAGTTGGATGACAAATTAAATTACACAGAGAACTTTCTCAACTTTTTGAGGAGGAGCAGTGTCAAAAGGGAACATATTGTTATACCTCTAGGTGAGGTTTATGTAACAAAGGGATGACTTAAAATCCAAGATAAGGAGATAGTGTGGCAACCGATGGTTATTATGATGAACATGACACTTCAGAAAGACAATAATAACAAGTGGATTGGAATATAAATCATGAGCTACACGACTATTCTGGCTCTTATTATTCTATCAAGATTGTTCATCATTCATATGGTCCATGACACCAACATGACATTAGTTTTCTGGTTTTTTAGGCCAATGTTATAGGTTTTGTAACACCCCGGATTCAAAACGAGGCAAATAACAGCTTTTGGGAAAAACAGTAGGTGCTGACATTGGTGGCCAACCAGAGACCGTAGATGGGTCCATGGTTGGGCACCTTAGGAAATCCCCCAGGTCAGGGTGACGACGGAACCGACAGACCGTGGGTCGTTAGACGACCCGTGGTTCCAATAACCGTCGTTGGCCCTAAAGTCTCTGACAGCGAACCACGACTGACCAGGATGGATGGTGGGTCAGTCGATGGTCCGTCGATTGGGGTTCCATGGTTGACAGTTATTCTGAGGGGTAGCTAGGTTTTTTCCTAATTAATTAATTTCTATACTACTCTCAAATATTCTCTCTCAAGAACTTGAAGAAGAAGAAGAAGATTTCATCTAGGGTTTCAACTAAGGATCCAAATTCAACAATGAAGATGGGATATTGGACTAGAGGCCGAGAGGTTTTTCCCAAGATATTGCTATTCCTACTTGGAAGTGGGAAGACTTGAATATGGACTTTATAGATGGTTTGCCTCGTGTCAGGCAACAACATGATTCCATATGGGTTATAGTGGATTAGATGATGAAGTCAACTCATTTCTTTCCCATAAAGGTCTCTTTTTTGGCGGATGACTATGCCAAGATGTATTTGAGAGAGATGATAAAATTGCATGGTGTACCTTTGTCTATCATTTCTGATCGTGGTACCCAATTCACTTCTTAATTTTGGAAGTTATTCCAAAAGGGTCTTGGTACCAAGGTTAAGCTTAGCACGACTTTTCATCCCCAAACCGATGGGAAGACGGAACGTACTATCAAAACTTGGGAAGACATGTTAAGGGCTTGTGTGATTAATTTTAAGGGTAATTGGGATGACTATTTTCCATTGATGGAATTTGCCTATAATAATAGCTATCACTTGAGTATTGGTATGGATCCCTTTGAGTCTCATTATAGTAGGAGGTATAGATCTCCTATAGGAGGGTTTGAGGTAGGTGAAGTTGCTTTGATAGGTCCCGAGTTAGTTTATGAAGTTATTGAGAAAGTTCAGCTTATTAGAGAAAGGTTGAAAATGGCCCAAAGTTGGCAAAAGTCTTATCTCGATGTTAGGAGGAGAGATCTTGAATTTGAGGTTCATGATTGGGTTTATTTGAAAATCTCACCCATGAAGGGTGTTATAAGGTTTGGTAAGAAAGGAAAGATTAGTTCCCGTTTTGTAGGCCCATATGAGATTTTGAGGCATGTTGGTAAGGTTGCTGATGAGTCCGTAGATTGGACTCATTTAGGGTTATATTTTAATAGGAATTGTGTCCTCAAATGCTTATTTATCTCAATATCTGATAAAAACCTTTAAGTTTCAAGTATTTGAAGTTTGAAGGAAATCATGGACACTACTTCCCAAAAAAAGAACGAAAAGGCCGAAAAGAACAAGAAAATGAAGGCCTGAGAATACCCGAGTTCACTTGGCGAATCGTCAAAGGGTCTCACTTTGCCTTTTGCTTTAGTGTGCTGAGCCCTGAAGGAAAGGATCAAGCCGACAGAAAAAGAGAGCAGTCAGCACATCGCCAAGAAGGTTCGCAAAGCAGTACTATGTCATCCAATGACCCAGAGCACGACGATCCCGAAGGATGATGCAAGATGGCGATGAACTACACCAAAAGGCGAATATGCGAGTTGATCGGTGATTCTGACTAAAGTCGCCGAGTGATCCGCCGCAACACAAATTTTTGAAAACTATAAATACTCGTTGAGAGTTATAGCTTAGTATGAAGTTTTAGCATTACTTTTGAGTATCAAATTTTAGGCAATATAATTTTCTGTACTTTTTACTCTCAAGTTTGGAGAGGATTTTGGAAACTTGAAGAAAAGAGTTCATATTCCCCAAGTTGGAAGTGGGTCTTCTCTATTCTTCCTCCTTTGCTTAAATCAAGGTTTAATTTATTATACCCATTTGATTTCACTATCATTTTAGGTGTATTTTATTATTTCTTGATGTGTGGCTAAAAACCCCCATTCTTGGGGTATGATTTAGCAAATATATGTTGATATTATTGTTGGGTCTTGCTTGTTGATAGGTTAGATGTATTTTAATGGTGATTTCACCTAGTTGTTGTGGTTTAATTTAATGGGTTTGTAGTTGCAAATACAAAGCCACCCATGTGTTTTCGGTTTGCCCAAAAGGGAGGTCGCGTAACCAAGACCACTAGACTGATGGCCTAAGGAGTGGGTCGACATGAGGTTCAGCCTGAGAGGGTGAGCCCTAGTCCCATATCCTAGCACTCAGCTCGAGAGAGTGAGTGGGGTAAGGCGTAGGCTGGTCTTCATGCGGAAAATGGGTGTCCGAGAGGAACGCATTTGAAACGGGGTAAGTTGCCTGAGAGGGAACTTATTTCCATCTAAAGCTTAGCCTAGTAACTATTATCTTGCAAATTTCCTATCGAAAGAATGTATCCAACCATTTATCTCAACTTGTATGACGGTCACACCCCAAGAACTCTTCCCCATACTTGATTCTCTTGTTAACTTTGTTGTTTTTACTTACTTGTGACAAAACCCCCAAATCGATATTTGACACTTTTGTGTCCCCTCTTCGATTTCATTAATTTCTTTAGCTATGACTAGTTAGAATTAAATTTTGATTTTCTATTAATTCTCAAAAATGGCTCCCTTGGGACACAATCCCAACCCTTGGTTGGGTTAGTATATTATCGACGATCGTAGACACTAGAACTGGAGTTAGTGTCATTGGTCACGATAAGCATCAAAATGGCGCTGTTGTTAGGGAGTGGTGTTACTTGAGAATTTTTAGATTAGTAGAATTTTTGTTCTTCTTAGTTGTAGTTTACTAACCTAATTCTTAGTTTTGTCTAGCTTGTTTGTGTGTTGAGACAGGATAATGAGTATACATGATGGAGATGGTGGACCAATGGAACACCTCTTAGTAGAAGTGATGAGATTCAAGGATCACATCCTGAACTTCAAGCATCCAGAAGGAGAACCTTTTCGTGAGTCATGGATGAGGTTGAAAACACTATTGATACGATGTCCAACTCATGAAATCCCCGACTTAGTTCTGCTGGAATGCTTCTATAGGAGTTTAAATCCAAGAAACAGAGGGTTAATCGACCGACTTATGCCAGGTGGTCATGAGAAATACTCCTTTGAGACCGCAACAAAATTCCTTGACTTTGCGGCTAAAACCAACAAGGATACTGAGAAAGACCAGCAATTGATCAATTTGCTGGGTCAAATGGATAACTTGACACAAAAGGTCGAGGAACTGGAGGTGGTGTCCAAAGAGAAGAGCAAATGCAGACCACTTATTGAGCAGGGAAAATCTATGGACATTGAAAATAAACGTATCAAAGATATGTTATTAACAATTCTTCAAAAGCTAAATGAGCAAGACAAAGTGCTAGAGGAGATTAGAGAAAATGTAGACGTGTTAAATCAGATGAGCAGTTCTCACTCTAGTTCTATCCAGCTAATTGAAACTTTCTTGGGTCATGTAATGCCTAATCTCCATTAGGCACAAGAAAAAGGGTTGGCAAATGATGTTTTGGCTGACCCCAAAAGTGAAATATAGGTGCTAACCCGCGTCGTGCCACGACGTTAGCTGAGGCGTTCTTTGGGAGGCAACCCAAAACCCTAAACTACTTTAATTTTTTTATTTTTGAAATAAAGGTGTTTTGATTTTGTAGGATTGGGGCATGAAAAGTTTGTGAAAAGTACAGGATGAATTACTCAAGTCCAATTGGCGAAGCGTCGACAAGATCGGCGACCGCTACAAAGACCGCCGTTTGGATCCTCACTTTGACTAAGGTTCCTGTAAAACTCGGCGAGAAAGATGAAAACTCGGCGGATCGCTGAGTAGCAAAGCAAATCCAACTAATGTCGCGTGAATGGGTGAGATCTGGATGGGTTTTTATAAAACCACAGGCTTTAACTTTCAACCTTTTTACATACCCCCACACTCTTGATTTTCGAAAAATCGCACCTACTTAGTTCCGGTGAGGTGAGCACAAATAGTAGTTCAGATTCAAGTTGGTTTAGTGAGGGCGACCGTGAAAGTCACCGAATGGCTCAGTACAGTCTCTGGGCTTTTCTGTGCTTTCATTGGTCATTTTAGTTTCACAACTGTTTTTATGAAATCGCAGCCCGCTAGGGCGACCTCCTTATACATGGACATCGAGACAACTAAAGGAACTCGAAAAAGAAGTCCCTTTAGTTGCCGGGTCTGTTCAAACAGACCCCGCCAAGAGAATTTTTGTGTTCTTTAGACCGCACTAAAAAAATGCATTATTGTTTTCATAATAGTGTTGTAATTGTATTTTCAGCATTTTTGCAACTTGTAAGTATTTTAGCTGCCTGAGTAGTGCTTGGATCTGTGATAACCTGCTGCTTAGCATCACAATCTCGATCTAATCTGCCTAAAAGGTTGTCTCTCCAAACCCTGTATTTAATTGTGATATGTATGCTCTCATTGCAAGTAATTCCATCCTATGTCATGGGATGTGCCTTTCTGATGAATTTAGACTAATTAGCATGCTAAGGTGAATTTGTCGAATTACTTGGCGATTCACTAAATTATCCCATCTTTCCTTTAATTTCATGCTGCTTGTAATCAGTGTTCTGTAACTTTCGGTCAGAAATATTGATCGCCAAAATCAATCGGCGATTCGCTGATCTATTCGGCAAGTCCTTCTGTAATTGTGTTTCTCTAAACTCGATTTAGTTGTTTTAACTTTTTCAAATTCTTTGTAGAAATGGCTAGATCCAAAGTTGCAGGAAGAAGCAAGCCACCCCAAAGTGGAACAAAAGGGATTACAATGAACGAGGCCCATAGATAATTGAGTGTCTGAGATATATACCACAAGTTCCAAATCTTCACCAAACCCCGTGGCCCTTATATTCCAAACTGGGTAAGAGAATTCTACAGTGCATATAGTGCACGAATACCCCAACAAAAACAACTAGCAGCAACCTTCAAAGAAGTTAGCTATGTGATTGTCAGAGAATGAGGAGGAGTTTATATCAGTGAATGTTGAGGAGACATATGAGAGCAGAGATGAATAGATATTCAGCGACTTGCCAGATCTTATAGGGACGGTTGCGCAGCCAATGATCCAGACATCATTGACTGAGACGTCCACAGCAGGACCTAGTGGATCCGGCATTGCTATTCAATCTGAGGATACTCCGGGCACTAATGCCCATACACAGACTGCTACACCACCTACTGAGACTCTGACAGAGAGAGAGACTGCATAGACAGGACCTTTATTTACCTCCCTCTATGTCTTATTATACTTTTACTTTTGGATACTTTATTTTAATTACATTTGAGGACAAATTGCTTTTAATTGTAGTGGGGTGAGGCCCACACCTTTTGTGTTGATAATCGTGTTGTTTTGTATATATTTGGGTTGTTCTGTTTAAAATTATTTTTACGCTGCTTCTGTGGATGTTTGAGCTCATGGCTCTCTTTTGTTTTAAATTTCAAAAATGATTTTGAACCCTTCCCGAAAATTTTTTGTTTTTCAAAAAATTTCACCACCGCTTGTGTTGAAAGTGGTTGTTCTTTTGCAAAATTTAAGTCTCATTTCTGATCAATACTGATGACTTGAATAGTGCTTTCAATCGAACGAACATGAATGTGCGGCTACGACGAGACCAAATGAAGTTGCATAAACAATATGTGAACTCTTTGCATCTTGTTGTGATTAGCCATTTATCGAATTGATTCTGTTGTAATGACCGTTGCACACTAGCGAAAGTGTTTAGTCTTATTTGACTTAAGTGTCGATGCCTTGTGTGATTAGCTTACTTTGAACCATGCATGAATAAACCCAGAATTTGCCCTGTTAGTCTGATTGCTTTAGAAAGGTGTCCTCTTGATATGATCTTAGGCTATTTTAAAGAGTGTGAGCCAAATTTGACATATACCTCTTTTGTGGCCTACCCGTGAGCGTGTGAAACTCTTTTGAGCACCCTTTGAGCCTTACCTTTCTTTGGAAGAACCTTGATGAACCCTAGACCTTACTTAACCCCACTACCTATAATCCTATTGAGTTGTGATTTAGTGAATAGACAACTTAGGCCAAAAGCCTAAGTTGGGGGTGTGGAGAAAAGGAAAAGGAGAAGTCAAGAGGTGCAGGAGAAGTCTCCCTTAACCCATGGTGTTGCGAAAAAATGGAAACCATCCATATAATAAAAAAAGAAAAGAGAAAAAGAAAAGAAAAGAATGAAAAAGAAAAGTTGTGGAATAAAAGTACAAAAGAAATTGGGTTTTAAAGCAATCCATGGAGATGAATAAAAAGATGACTTAGAAGCACAATTGATTAAGGAAAAGAAGGGGATGCCTTGAGAATACCACATCTCATGTAGAAAAAGTCACTGAGCCTAAATGACCATACCTTTTGCACTCAGCCCCATTACAAGCCTTGAAAAGACCTTTTTGATCTTGAGAAAGCCGAACCAAAAGTCGATTGGAAAATAAGGGTAAATCTATGGGTGAAAACATGCATTGTGTTCCTCTTTTTGAGTGTGAGCGTTGCATCTGATTCCTGATCTTAAATTGATTTACTCATGTGTGTGAATACGGAATCATTCTTTGTGTGAGGGCATTTAGATAATTTTGTTGAGCTTGAACTTGCATTAGTAGCAAGTACTGCGAGCATGAGAATCTTTGGTAATGGTGTGTCACAATTTGAATCTTTGAGTACACAATTGAATCTCCGCATAAGTAGTTTGAAGTTTTGTTGTGTGCATTCATGATTGAGTCTTGTGTAGCACTGTTTGAGACACTTCCTTTTTGAATGACTGAACTTGAGTTTGTTTGAGGACAAACAAAAGTTTAAGTTGGGGTGTTGATGAGTCCACATATTGGACTCATTTAGGGCTATATTTTAATAGGAATTGTGTCCTCAAATTCTTATTTTATCTTAATATCTGATAAAAACCGCTAAGTTTCAAGTATTTGAAGTTTGAAGGAAAGCATGGACACTACTTCGCAAAAAAGGAAAGAAAAGGCCGAAAAGAACAAGAAAATGAATGCCTGAGGATCGCCGAGTTCACTTGGCGAATCACCGAAGGGTCTCACTTCACCTTTTGTTCCAGTGTGCTGAGCCCTGAAGGAAATGATCAAGTCGGCGGAAAAAGGGAGCAGATGGCGCATCGCCGAGAAGGTCCGCGAAGCAGTACTATGTCGCCCAATTACCCAGAGCACGACGATGCCGAAGGTTGATGCAAGATGGTGATGAACTACACCAAAAGGTGAATCGCTGAGTTGATCGGCGATTCTGACTAATATCGCCAAGTGATCCGCCGCAACACAGATTTTTAAAAACTATAAATACTCGTTGAGAGTTATAGCTTAGTATGAAGTTTTAGCGTTACTTTTGAGTATCAAATTTTCGACAATATAATTTTCTGTACTTTTTACTCTCAAGTTTGGAGAGGGTTTTGGAAACTTGAAGAAATGAGTTCATCTTCCCCAAGTTGGAAGTGGGTCTTCTCTATTCTTCTTCCTTTTCTTAAATCAAGGTTTAATTTCTTATACCCATTTGATTTCACTATCATTTTAGGTGTATTTTGTTATTTCTTGATGTGTGGCTAAAAACCCCCATTCTTGGGGTGTGCTTTAGCAAATATGTGTTGATATTATTGTTGGGTCTTGTTTGCTGATAGGTTAGATGTATTTTAATGGTGATTTCACCTAGTGGTTGTGGTTTACTTTAATGGGTTTGTAGTTGGAAATACAAAGCCACCCATGTATTTTCGGCTTGCCCGAAAGGGAGGTCGCGAAACCAAGACCACTAGACTGATGGCCTAAGGAGTGGGTCGACATGAGGTTCAGCCCGAGAGGGTGAGCCCTAGTCCCATATCCTAACACTCAGCTCGAGAGAGTGAGTGGGGTAAGGCTAGTCTCCATGCGGCAAATGGGTGTCCGAGAGGAACACATTTGAAACGGGGTAAGTTGCCCGAGAGGGAACTTATTTCCATCTAAAGCTTAGCCTAGCCACTATTATCTTGCAAATTTCCTATCAAAATCATGTACCCAACCATTTATCTCAACTTATACTGCGGTCACACCCTAAGAACTTTTCCCCATACTTGATTCCCTTGTTAACTTTGTTGTTTTTACTTACTTGTGAAAAAACCCCTAAATTGATATTTGACACTTTTGTGTCCCCCCTTCGATTTACAATGTTTTTAATCGTTAATTTCTTTAGCTACGACTAGTTAGAACTAGATTTTATTTTTCTATTAATTCTCAAAAACCGCTCCCTTGGGATACGACCACAATCCTTGGTTGGGTTACTATATTATCGACGATCGTAGACACTCGAACCAGAGTTAGTATCGTTGGTCACGATAAGCATCAGTTGCATATGAGCTAGATTTTCCAAATGAGTTGGCATCGGTGCATCCGATTTCCACGTCTCTATGTTGAAAAAATTTGTTGGGGATCAAACGTCCATAGATTCCTTAGAGGGTTTGGAGGTTAAAGAGAATCTTTCTTATGAAGAGGTTCCGATTGAGATATTAGACCGTCATGTCAAGAAGTTGAGAAACAAGAAAGTTGCCTCTGTGAAGGTGCTATGGAGGAATCATTTAGTTGAAGGTGCTACTTAGGAGGCCGAGGCGGTTATGAAGTCCCGATATCCTCATCTCTTTCCTTCTACTCCTACTTTAGCTTGAAGTAATGAGTTCCTATTGGGTTGTTTTTTTGTGTTGGGAGTCATGTGTGATTTATGTGTTTCCATGATGTTCTTATGATTGTGCATGTTTATGTAAAAGCTTATGTTTTGAAAGAAATGGCTTATATGACTTACTTTCCTCATGTTGTTGTGCATTGAGTATGAGTTGCCTATAGACTTCATGAGATGATTGTATAACATGCATATGTTATGCTCTTTGAGAACGAGTTTCATAAAGGATCCATGAGATTGTGTTGAGCATGATTTTAGTTTGGAGAAGGAAGTTCCTCCTTAGACATGAGAAATTTTGAAATTCATGCATATTTGGTTGCTAGATGTAGTTCCTACTTCCTTTTGATGCATTTGAGTATGATGAGCTTGGAATTCATGTTTTCTCCTTAGTTATGTGTATTGCATACATAATGGGCTGATAGAGTTAGTTCACCCCTCTTTTGATATTTTGAGAATGTCCTAGCTTGGAGTCGATAATTCCTCCTTGGTTGTATGCATTACACCATAGGTTAGGTTATTAGTTCCTCTCCTACTCTTTTAGAACCAGTTTGAATGTTATTCGAAGACGAATTGTCCCATGGGGGAGATATTGTAACACCCCAGATTCGAAACGAGGCAAATAACAGCTTTTGGGAAAACTGCAGGTGCTGACGAATGGTGGCCAACCACGAACCGTGGTTGGGACCAAGGACCGTAGGTGAGTCCGTAGTTGGACACCTCAGGAAATCCCCTAGGTTAGGGCGATGACAGAACCGACGAGTCGTGGGTCCTTCGATGACCCGTGATTCTAACAACTGTCGTTGGCCCAAAAGTCTCTTACCACGAACCACGACTGACCAGGATGGATCGTGGGTCAGTCGACTGTTCGTCGGTCGAGGTTCCGTGGTTCGTGGCTGACAATTTTTTCCAGGGGTAGTTAGGTCTTTTCCTAATAAATTAATTTATATACTATGTTGTTTTTGCCTATATTTAGAACCCCTATATAAGTCTTTTTACCCCCAAATTCACCCCATTTATCTCATTCTTCCTAAATCCCCAAAGAAAACCAACTTCTCTAAAATATTCTCTCTGAAGAACTTGAAGAAGAAGAAGAAGAAGAAGATTTTACCTAGAGTTTCAAGCTAAGGATCCAAATTCACAATCGAAGAGAGGCAATTAGACTTGAGGTATGATAGCTTTCATCTAAGGGTTCCTTCCACCCATGGAGTCCCCAAATTCCTTTGTTTCAAATGGTAGGATTCCCCAATTAGCTAAGGTTTTCCTCAAACATCATAGGTTCTTTTGATTTTTGATCTTAATGATTGAGTTATGTTTAAATATGCATGAATTGATGATCTACAATGCTTTTATGATGTTTCCCCTATGAACCCATGCAAACCCCCATGTTTTCCAAATTGTGATCTCATTGAGTTGGGTTGTTGATTATGAAAGATGATTTTTATGATATAAATCATGAAATAATAGAATTGCTTGAATTTATTATAAAATCCCTATCTAATGCTAGAATTCTATATTTGGTGATTGAAAGTAGCTTTGAACTTGAAAGGGCAAACTATGAGTTTATGCCTGATCTTATGAAACCTATGTAAATGCTTTAAGGGTGCTTTGAGAGTAAAGTGCCAAGGTTGTTGTTGTTGTTGTGTTGTTGAATGAATATTCTCATAACACACTTACAACCATGAGGTGAAAGGTTTTCTCACATAGAAAGGTCCCTTAGGTTGAAAGGCTATTCTCACCTAATTGAATCAATGAATAAGAGTTATCCTAATGAACTAGTTGGATTGGCAAATTGACATGCCTTTCCATGGATAATGATAATAAGTAAGAAAATACTATTCTGTGGGAATTAAGCATAGCACCAAGTGGATATTGACCTTGAGATGGAAGCTCTCCCGTTAGTAGAGGTCGGGTTTCTAGAAAAAGTCTCATGAGATGAAAGCTCACCCGTGAGTAGAGGCTGGGTTTCTAGTAGCAATCTCCTTATCCCATAACTATGTTCCCCCATAGGTTGATTAGCTAGTGGATCCCCTTAAGCTAGATGTTTTTGGTTCCACCTTAGGCAAGTAGAACAACCCTTTTCGGCGTGGGAGACACCGGGTGATCATGTTTTAGGTCACATGGTCCTCTATGTCGGTTAAGGCTAATTCTCCCACAACAAGATGACTAATGAACTAAGGTTACTTAAGAAAGTATCTAATAATTTCAAAGACATAAAAATGATTTATTTTGCATTAACCATGTTGTTATGACTTATGTTTTCCAACTATTTCTACAATGACGTTTTAACTTGTTGAATTGCATATCATGAAATGAAATGTCCTTTTTAGCATGTTTTAAATGTTTTTTATGGATAGTTATCATACTTAGTGCATTTTTGTACTAATGCATACTCTTGCCTACATTTTCCCCAAATGTAGGGTCCGAAAGGCAGGGTTTACATTATGGTGGCTAGAGCTTGGAATTTGATCTCTTTCCGAGCTTGGCGAGTCCTCATGGTTCGAGGATGGATTTTACTTGTAGTAGTTTCACTTTGGTAGTTCCTTTTTTATTAATATGAATAGGCTAGGCCAACTATCATTCGATTATAATAGATGGCTATGTTGAGACATGAGTTAGACTTCCGCTTTTCTATAAAGATGTTTTGGACTTAAATGTTGTTTTACTCTTTATTGTTCTAATAATTTATGTCATGAGCACTAAGTGTCTTGTATGGAGTCCTTCGGGGTTCTATATGCCATGTTACATCTACGGGTACTCTTGAGTCGTGACATGTTTAATGGAGGCTTTGCATCTCATTAAGAAGTTTAATTGAAAAGGAAGAGAGAGACTTGTGGGAATGTAATCTGGTTTGCTTTTATCATGAGGGGATACATGTGCTTTATAGTTACATGGCATAGAAAAGAGACATGGACACCTACATCCATCTTTTACTGGGGGAATCAAGGTTTCAGTTATTGATAACATTGTACAATGAAATTGTTCATAATCAGGAAACGCAAAGGTCGGAGGATAATGTGTTAGTATTTGGAACTTTTGCGAATAAAAGATAAGGTTCAACAAAATTTCTTTTTGTCATATCATATGTAATATTACAAAAGGCTTAGACACATATAGCTATATAAGGTTTTCAAAAGTTAGTAGAGACCATACATATCCAACCACTATTGACTTTCTTACAAAACATATTTCATAAAACAAGGACTACATTTCCTTTACCAATTAAATATAATATTTATAAAGGAACCATTAAACAAATTAAGATCCACAAATATCTCATTTTCTAACATTATTAAATAATATTATGGTTCATAAACCAAGATGCTAAGAATCAAAACAAAGTTAATTCTCTTGAATAGACACTTAGTCTTGTGAATGAAAAGCATTGTCAGACATTGGATGAGAACAAGCACTTCATGCTTAAAACAATGAAGTTGTCACCACCCAAAGTACACACTAGACTTGACATGAAATATAGGACCTCGAGAGGCCCTACACAAGCCACTTGACATACATACAACACAAAATAATAGAAAAGTAGAGTTTAACAAGAAAGTGTCATATGAGAATTGTTTGACATAAAAGTGGAGGTCTAATTATAGTCATGACAAGACAATATAATACATCCAAACAATGGTTAGGACGTAACCAATACACCACGTAAAATATCTGAAAACTAAAAACATAAGAAAGCATTGTAAAGGTGTTATGGTCCTCAAAACACGAGGACTCACCACGTCTTCAATGATCAATCTATCAACTAGACACGAGTGGGAGTAGGAGAAGCGTATGATCCTACTATTATTAAATATTATAGGCACAAGTATGTATTAGCACATGAAAT
Organism: Solanum piurae; assembly: GCA_029582685.1. Taxonomy (NCBI): domain Eukaryota; kingdom Viridiplantae; phylum Streptophyta; class Magnoliopsida; order Solanales; family Solanaceae; genus Solanum; species Solanum piurae. The sequence goes on along the minus strand of JAJOOO010014459.1, from coordinate 760 downwards.
GTAGTAATTATGGGGAAATGCATAAAAACATGAAACATGAGCATATGAGAAAATTAGAACATGATATGCATGGCCAAGCTAAATCATATTATATGCCTTTAAAAGAATCATAAGTTATAAACATGGTCATTGCATCTTAAAACATTATGAAAGGTTCATCAAACCTTTAAAGTAACTTGATTCATATTGTGGGATGTTAACCATTAACCGACACAGACCACGTGAGTTATAACGTGGAATCTTGCAACTTGCTCCCACACCAAAAAAGACTTCCTACTTTCAAAGGTTACGACCATACACATCTAGCTAAGGTAGATCCACTAGCTATGTTACTTATGATAAATCCTAAGGGGGCACGTAGATAGGAAAAAAGAGATTTCTATTAGAGACGCTACCTCTACTAATACTAAGCCTCCATCTACATGTTCTCTCGGTGTAACACTCAAGATTCGAGAAAGGTTAGGAACGGGTCTAACGGGCTTGTTAAGAACCCAAAACTGCACCACGTGATGAGGACCCTCCACACAGCCCTAGATGGGTCATGAAGTTGACCACGACCTGTTATGGTGCTGATGTGAGGCTAAAAATACATATTTTTAATCATTATTTCCTCATATTTATTATTTATATTTGTCCTTTATGAGCATAAAATTTATGGATTGTGCTAAATTGTGTATTTTATTTGTAGGATTAAATTGATGGAAAAATGAAGAAGTTTGGAGCTAAAACGAATTAAAGATGGAAAATTGAAGAAGGAAAT
>JAJOOO010014458.1:0-31684 GCA_029582685.1 Solanum piurae | reverse complement strand
CATTAGTGTAAATGCGTAAGATACAAGCATATTCAACATATTGATCACCATATCATAATGGAAACAAACCATAAATACCCTCAAAGCATCCTTGTACAATTTAAGAATAAGATCCCATAATCCTACCCACACTAAGGAAAACTTATTAAGTAACTATAGTTCATAACTCAAATTATAGTTCATATTCTGATAGTGTGATTAGCTTTAACCAACATACACCATGTGAGCTTAATCATGGAATCCGGTGTCTACCCCACACCGAAAAGGGGTTGTCCTACTTGCTTAAGGTAGAACCAAACTCTTAGCTTAAGTGGATCCACTAGATAAAGACCTATGTGGAAACATAGTTTATGGGATAAGGAGAGTGCTTCTAGAAACCCGGACTCAACTAAAGTAGAAGTTTTTCATCTCGTGAGATAACTACTTTGGGAACCCGGACTCAACTAGTGTAAAAGGAACCCATTAGGAAAGTCGGACTCAACTATCGTATAAGCATCCATCTCATAGTCATATCCTCTCGGTGCTAAGCATTAATTCCCATTGAGTTCATATTAAGTCATGACTTAAGTTGATAATTATGGAAGGATGTTTTGACACTCAATCCATATAACTCATACTAAAGCTCCTATATTCAATAGCTGAGACTAGTCTTCCAACCTTAGAATCACTACATGTGAAAAACCTTTCACACTATAGTATATTCATAACTAAGTGTGTACATGAGGATAATCATCCAATCAACACAACAATTAGGTCATAGTATATTCACCTTACTCTCAAAGTGATTCAGATGCATATACACAAGTCTCATACACATATATAATTCTCATGCTTTGCCCTTTAAGGCCTATAGATCACATTCAACCAACCTATCTATAATTACTACATTAGATATGGATGGTTACATGATTCAATTAACTAAACTACTATAAGTACAATTTCATTGTAATCATCTTACTACATTTATCCAAAATCACAAGTCATAAATTACGGTTATGGAGGTTTCATGGATTCATGGGAGATTTTCTCATAAAAACAATAATAATCAACAATTCAATCATAATATATGATAATTAAATCAATGAAAACGTTTTTTAGAAAGAATCCATGACTTCGAGTGATAAACCGTAGCTTTTAGGGAATATCCTACATTGAAATTGAGAGTTTGAGGACTTCATGGATGAAAGATAATCATTAGTCAAAGAATACCATAACTTAGGTGAAGAAATCCAGTAAAATCGTGTTAGAAAGCCCCCTTCTTCAAGCCCTAATTTGATCTTCTTCTTCTTGTTCCTTGGGGTTTTAGAGAGAAGATTTTGAAGAGGATTTGGTTTTGTTTTGGGGATTTATGAATTATGATCTTAGATGAGTTATTTTAGGTGGGAAAAATACTTATATAGGTGTTTAAAATAGGCTTAAAACGACACCACATAACCATTAATTAAAAATGAAATCCCAAAAAAACCTCTAACCTTAACTCCCAAAAGGCAGTTTCAGGTATGACTTATGACTGGGGACCCACAGACCATGGTTGGGACCACGGCCCGTGCTGGTCAACCTGATCTGCAGCCTATTTTTGGGGGGCTTGACCAACGGCAATGACCCACGAGGCGTGGGTCCACCTACTGGCCGTGGTTCCTCCTCGTGGGTGGACTGCCCAGGTCCTATTTCTTCACTCTTTGAAGGGTCCTCCTTAAGGACCCATGGTTGGTCCTTGGGGGGTCGTACCTTGACGTATTAACCCAAAAACACTCATTTTCGATACTGGGAGTTATTTACGACTCTAACCCTTACGTTAGGATCCAATTTAGGCTACTACTTTCCAGAATGTTACACTCTATGAACTTCTTTTGTCTTGCTCTTAACTTTCCTTGAATTTGAATTTATGGATTCAAGGATTATGATTTGTGATAGGAGCAATCTCACAATGTTTAGGACCATTTTTAGATAGTTAAACATGAGAAAAGATCAGGAAATCATTGTTTGGAATCAACTCCGTGACGCGTAGATGCATTTAATTATTTGGTCACGAAATAAGTTTTGAGGCAGAACGGTCCGTGACCACTCCGCGACGCGGAGAAAATTTTGTCAATCCTGAGGACCTGGTACCCAGATTTGCCCGACTTGTTCCTTCTTCATTTTCTAACCCCAATTAGCCTAAATTCGTCTCTTTTTCTTAATTCCTCTTTAGACTCAGATACCTAGCACATGTACACAAAAATCTAACAATCGACCTTAAACTATCAAGAACTCCTCAATCTCATCCCAAATTCAAGAAAGCAAGCAATTCAAGAATACAACTCAAGAACATCAAAGTCTCAATCTTTTACGATGAAAATCAAACTGAAATAAACATGCTTGGCGCGTGGGTGAACGAACCCAACGCTATGTTAACTCACATACCTTGTAGGATTGAATCCTTCGCGAAATCCATAACCAAAATTGCAGGAACTTGACGAACCTTGAACTTTTCTTCTCCTTTCCTCCACTTTTCTCTTCTCTCGAAGTCCTAGCGTAATTCTCAATTTCATAAACTGAACTAACTCAGTTTAGACCCCAAATAATTTACTAAAAACGGATTTAATTAATTAGGTAATGAAAATACCAAAATACCCCTTTAAAATATGGTTTTGAATTTTCTTATCTAGACAACCCGACTATAAATGGGCATATCTCGCTCATACGAACTCGAAACTGATCAAACTAGGCGGCGTTGGAAATATAATTCAAATATATTTCCTACTGTATCTTGTAGCACACCTAACTCATCCTGATCTAAGATATATGGTCATTTGAAGTTGACCCAAAACTCATACTTAAACTTAATTTGTCAAATTTCCAGATTTTTCATTCTTTCCAAAAATGACTCTTTCTAATTCTAGCTCTTACTAGTTGCGGGGTGTTACAATATATCCCCCTTGAGAACATTCTTCCTCGGATGAGATTACTCTTAGTAGGTTAAGTGTGTAAGATATAACATTCAACTCAAGCACCCAACAAGCAAATCTAACACATCAAGCATATAAATTAAAGAGTACTAAGAAGAGATTTAGTACCTTCATTTGGGACTTCTCCGTATTCGAAGAGATGTGGATATCTCTTCTTCATATCTTTCTCAGTTTCCCAAGTAGCTTCCTCAAAAAACTAGTTCCTCCAAAGAACTTTGACTGATGCTATCTCTTTTGTTCTCGACTTGCGAACTTGATGATCTAGAATCTGAATAGGAATATCCTCATAAGATAAGCTATCCTTGATACCAATATCTTCAGTAGATATTGTAAGTGAAGGATCTCCCATGCACTTCTTCAACATGGAGATGTGAAATACCGGATGAACCGCTGCTAACTCTTGTGGTAGCTCCAACTCATAATCTACATTGCCAATCCTCTTGTATATTCTGTAAGGACCAATATACCGGAGACTAACCTTCCCCTTCTTACCAAACCTCATAACACCCTTCATGGCTGAAAATTTCAAGTAAACCCAATCATCTACTTCAAACTCTAAGTCCCTTCTCCTTACATCTGTGTAGGATTTTTGACGACTCTGTGTTGATTTCAACCTCTCTTGAATAACTGTCACCTTCTCCATAGCTTGATGAACTAACTTTGGTCCTATCAACCCACCTTCACCAACTTCAAACTATCCAATAGGAGATCTGCATCTTCACCCATAAAGAGCTTCATAAGCCATTTGGATGCTAGAGTGGGAACTATTTTTATAAGAAAACTCAATGAGAGGTAGGTGATCATCCAAATTACCTTTGAAATCAATCACACGGGCCCTAAACATATCTTCTAGAGTATGAATAGTGCGCTCTGCTTGACCATCTACCAGAGGATGAAAAGCAGTACTCAAGTTCACCATTGAACGCAAGCCTTTCTGAAAAAGATATCCAGAACTGTGCAGTAAATTGTGCTCCTCTGTCTGAAATAATCGATACCGGAACCCCATGAAGTCTGACTACCTCTTGAATATACAACTTATCATAATCTTCTATTGAATAGGTAGTCTTTACCGGCAAAAAGTGGGTTTATATGGTCATTCTATCAACAATCACCCAAATAAAATCATGCTGCCTGCGAGACGTTGGTAAACATGTGATGAAATCCATATTGATCATCTCCCACCTCCATTATGGAAGTTCTATATTTAGAGCCATACCACCGGGCTTTTGGTTCTCTACTTTAACTTGTGGACAATTTGGGCACTTAGAAACAAACTCTACAATGCCCTTGTTCATACTAATCGACCAATATACCTCTCTCAAGTCATGATACATCTTTGTGGAACCGGGATGGATGGAATATGTGGAGCTATGATCTTTCTCCAAGATCCTCTCTTGGAGTTTATCCACCCTTGGTACACACAATCTACCTTGATACCTCAATACACCATCTCCCCCTAGGTCAAAAGCCATTACTTTTTGCTTAGGAACATTTGCCTTAAATTTAAGCAGTAGATCCATATCGACACTCATAGTAAGCGGTAGATCCATATCGACACTCTCCCAAGTTAGATCGGCCACAATGCCTTCAAGTAGGTCGAGGTAGTAGTCCTCAACTAGCACCTCTCTGATAGTGGGGATTAGGTGCCCTCGAGGTCTGAGCCTGCTCCTTCCTGGGTTTCGATGACTGAGCTGGGGCACTAGATATTGAGCGGTCTAGTGATTGAGCCTGTCTGGGAGGACCTCTACAGGAGTAAGCTCTAGCATCTCCCTGAAATATTCCAGCACTCCTAGCCCTCTTATTTTGTTCCCTATCTCTCTCAGCCCTACGGTTTTATATATGGTCTTCTGTTTGCTGAGCATGTGCCATAAGTCTTGCAATATCCATATCCTGATTTAATGCAGCAATGGTGCAAGAGCCAATCAAATGATTCCCAAGTCCACCAATGAAGCGATTCATCCTTGCATTTTGGGTGCTAACCATCTCAGGAGGAAATCTAGCAAACTGAGTGAATCACATGCAATACTCCCTAACGCTAAGGTTATTCTGTCGAAAGGTTAAAAAGTCATCAACCCTCGCTTCCCTAAGCTCTAGTGGAAGAAAGTGCTTCATAAAGGACTTAGAGATCTCCTTCCAAACTGCTGGAGGAGCATTTTGCCCCCTAGAGCCCACCCACATCTCGTACCAAACAATGGCGACATCCTTTAGCTGATAAGAGGATAATTCAACTATCTCTGTCTCATAGATATGCATGACCCTAAGAATTTTGTTGATCTCATCTATAAACCGTTCTGGGTCCACTATCACTCTAGATCTTGTGAATACTGGGGGATTCATATGGAGGAAATCGCGTACTCTGGATCCAGGTGCCTCTTCCTGAACCATACTAGGTAGTTCTGCATTTTGTCTTTGGACCTGAGCATCTACCAACTGAGTGACCAACTGTATTACCCCTCTAAGATCTTGCTCTGAGGAACCTGGTGGCGGTACAGGCGGTAAATAAACTACTGTTGGTACTACTAGAGGTGTAGGAACTCCTGTAGCTCCTTTTGTCATGGTAATCTGTAGACCTGGAAGCATAGGGCACGGCAAGCTCTGCTGACCACTGGTCTGATCACCTACTAGTTGGGACTGCTCTAAAATGGATGTCTCCTGAGTAGTACTAGCAATGGACCTCGAGCCTTCTTTTTCCTTGTTCGTACTAGACATGATCTGAATAACAAATAAAAAAAGATTTTGAGTCAGAATTAACAATCAAGCATAAGATCTCATGACCATAACATAACTCCGAGAAGTACAACATCAATATCATTGCGAACCATGATCAAATTCACATTATCCAAGTACACAATTATGACAATTTGTTGGTCCTCTCATGGAACCCAAACCCAAACAGTTAGCATACCAGAACGTGTTACTCGATCCAATGATTATGTCGAAATATGGCAACAGATCCAAGTTAGTTCTGTCAGAACTGTAACATCTCGAAAATTGAAAGAACTAGAAAGATATAGAATTTAAAAGAGTGATTTTTGGAAATTATAAAAGTCTAGAAAATGGGTTAAGTTAAGTTAAGTTTGGGTTTTTGGTCAACTTCAAATGACCATAACTCCTAGCTCAGGATGATTTAGGGGTTCTTCCAGATACCGTAGGAAGTATCGTTGAATTATCTTTCCAACGTTGCCAAGTTTGCGCGATTCTGAGTTCGTATGAGTGAGATATGCCCATTGGAAGTTGGGTTGTTTGGATAAGGAAAGTCCAATCCGGATTTTGAAAGGGTAGTTTGGTCTTTTCCTTGCCCAATTGTTTTTTTAGTTTTTGGTAATTAAGTTAGGGTCTAATCAAAATTAGATCAGTTTACGCTTTTACCAAAATACTCTAGGGCTTGGAGAAAAGAGGAAAGAGGAGAAAGGAGAAGAAAAGTTCATTCTTCGTCGAGTTCTTGGAGATTTTCGCGTAGATTTCGCCAAGGGTTATTCCCTATGAGGTATGATAGTCTTTCATTGCGTTGGGTTCGTTCACCCACACACCAATTATGTTTATGTCATCAAAGTTTGTTCTAGAAAGTTAAAAGTTGATGAATCTTGAATGGTGTTCTTGAAATTGGCCTTCGTTCTTGAGTTAGGTTGAGATTGAGGAGTTCCTTGAGGTTAAAATGTTGTTTCTTTAAGTTGTTTTAGTTAGATTCTTGTATATACATACTGGGTATCTGAATCTAAAGGGATTTTGAGAAAAAAAATTAAGTTTAGGCGAATTGGGGTTAGAAAACGAAGAAGGAACAAGTCGGGGAGAAGCTGGGTACCAGGTCCGCGTCAAAAGTTATTTCGCGACCAAATATTAAAATGCCTCTCTGTGTCACGGACCAGCTTTCACACAATGATTTCTTGATCTTTTCTCATGTTTAACTATCTAAAAATACTCCTAAACATCATGAGATCTTTCCAATCACAAATCTCAATCCTTGAATCCATAATTCAATTCAAGGATCAGTTAAGAGTCAAGTCAAGAGAAGTTCATAGAGTCTTCCAAAAGTCTTTTACAAATGATTAAACTTTGTTTTAAGACTTGAGTTTTGAGTTGAGAAAAGAGTAAAGTTGAAGTTCATTTCTTCAAAGTATATGGGGACTATGTATTCCCAAAAGAGTTTAAAATGTTTTCACATTTAAATAAGAACGGAAACTGAGATTTCCGAAAGAACCTTTGAGCTAGTTTTTCAGTAAAGAGCCTTTAAGCTAGTTTTTCAGTAAAGAGCCGTTGAGCTAGTTTTTCAGTAAAGAGCCTTTGAGCTAGTTTTTCAGTAAAGAGTCTTTGACCTAGTTTTTCAGTTAAAGAGTAAATGCTTTCACAATTAAGCAAGAGAGGAAACTGAGATTTCCAAGTTAGCCTATGAGCTAAGTTTTGAGCAATTATCTCAAACCAGAGAAGGAAGTTATGTTTTTAAACATAAAGAGCTAGTATATTTTGGGAGTAGTATTGAGCACCGATATGGGGGAGAGTTCAAAAAACTCCGAGCTGCCATAAACCATGTAGCCACCATGGGTAGAAAAGGGTCATACTTTTTATATGATTCCTTAGTAATTTTTAGCATAGACTAGTGGATTCACTTAGTAATTCAGGTTCTATACTCATCTTTATGGGAGAAGATGCAGATCCCCTATTGGATGGGTTGAAGTTTGTGAAGTTGGGTTGATAAGAGTTTGAAGTAGATGATTGGGTATACTTCAAAGTTTCACCCATGAAGGGTGTTATGATATTTGGTAAGAAGGGGAAGCTTAGTCCCCGGTATATTAGTTTTTACAGAATATCTAAGAGGATTGGCGATGTAGCTTTTGAGTTAGAGCTACCACAAGAGTTAGCTGCAGTTCATCTGGTATTTCACATCTCCATGTTGAAAAAGTTTATGGGTGATCTTTCAATGATCATACCAACTGAAGATATTGGAATCAAGGGTAGCTTATCTTATGAGGAGATTCCACTTCAGATTCTAGATCGCCAAGTTCGCAAGTTGAGAACAAAAGAGGTAGCATCAGTCAAAGTTCTTCCGAAGAACCAGTTCGTTGAGGGAGCTACTTGGAAGCTGAGGAAGATATGAAGAAGAGATATCCACATCTCTTCAAATCCGTATAAATTCCAGAACAAGGTACTAATTCTATTCTAAGTACTCTTTAACTTATGAGATTGCATGCTGTATTTGGATTGATTGTTGGGTGTTTGAGCTGAATGTTAATGTTAGAACCTTAGACTACTAAGAGTAATCTCATTCGAGGATGAATGTTCCCAAGGGGGAGATATTCTAACATCTCACAAATTGAAAGAACTAGAAAGAGCTAGAATTAGAAAGAGTGATTTTTAGAAATAATAAAAATCTAAAAAATGGGTTAAGTTTAGTTAAGATTTGGTTTTTGGTCAACTTCAAATGACCATAACTCCTAGCTAAGGATGACTTAGGTGTTCTTCTAGATACCATAGGAAAGATAGTTGAATTATCTTTCCAACACTGCCAAGTTTGTGTGATTCTGAGTCTGTATGAGTGAGATATGCCCATTGGAAGTCGGGTTGTTTGGATAAGGAAAGTCCAATCCGGATTTCTAAAGGGTAGTTTGGTCTTTTCCTTGCCCAATTGTTTTTTTCATTTTTGGTAATTCAGTTAGGGTCTAATAAGAATTTGATCAGTTTAAGCTTTAACCAAAATACTCTAGGGCTTGGAGAAAAGAGAAAAGAGGAGAAAGGAGAAGAAAAGTTCATTGTTCGTTGAGTTCTTGGAGATTTTCGTGTGGATTTCGCCAAGAGTTAATCCCTACGAGGTAAGTGATTCTTTCATAGCGTTGGGTTCGTTCACCCACGCGCCAATCATGTTTATTTCAGCAAAGTTTGTTCTAGAAAGTTGAAAGTTGATGAATCTTGAATGGTGTTCTTGAAATTGGCCTTCGTTCTTGAGTTAGGTTGAGATTAAGGATTTCCTTGAGGTTAAAATGTTGTTTCCTTGAGTTATTTGAGTTAGATTCTTTTGTATATATAATGGGTATCTGAATATAAAGGGAGTTTAAGAAAAAGAACTGAGTTTAGGCAAATTGGGGTTAGAAAACGACGAAGGAACAAGTTGGGCAGAAACAGGGTACCAAATCCACGTCGAGGACCTGTTCCTCAGAAGTGTAACTTTCTCTTCGCGTCACGGAGAGGTCACGGACCTATCTTCCTCAATAGTTAATTCACGACCAAATATTAAAATGGGTCTCCGCGTCGCGGACCAATTTTCAAACAGTGATTTCTTGATCTTTTCTCGTGTTTAACTATCGAAAAACACTCATAAACATCATGAGATCTTTCCTATCACAAATATCAATCCTTGAATCCATAATTCAATTCAAGGATCAGTTAAGAGCCAAGTCTAGAGAAGTTCACAGAGTCTTCCAAAAGTCTTTTACAAATGATTTAACTTTGTTTTAAAACTTGAGTTTTGAGTTGAGTAAAGAGTAAAGTTGAAGTTCATTTCTTTAAAGTATATGGGGACTATTTATTCCCAAAAGAGTTTAAAATGGTTTCACATTTAAATAAGAACGGAAACTGAGATTTCCAAAAAAGCTTTTGAGCTAGTTTTTCAGTAAGAGCCTTTGAGCTAGTTTTCAGTAAAGTGCATTTGAGCTAGTTTTTTAGTAAAGAGCCTTTGAGCTAGTTTTTCGGTTAAATAATAAATGCTTTCACAATTAAGCAAGAGAGGAAACTGAGATTTCCAAGATAGCCTTTGAGCTAAGTTTTGAGCAATTATCTCAAACCAGAGAAGGAATTTATGTTTTTAAACATAAAGTGCTAGTTTATTTGGGAGTAGTACTGAGCACCGATATGGGGAGAGTTCAGAAAACTCCGAGCCGCCATAAACCATGTTGCCACCATGGATACAAAAGGGTCATACTTTTTAGATGAATACTTAGTGCTTTTTAGCATAGACTAGTGGATCCACTTAGTAGTTCAGGTTCTATACTCAGGGAAATGTGTTGGACGTCCCTGGCAGCATGAGGCAAAATGTTGTATCATCACGATAGCTCTTAAGTGATGGTTGTTGGTTAGAGAAACACCACAACAATATTTTGTATTTTTATATACATCAGAGATATTTGTATTTTCATATACAAACAAAGTTCATATTGTATCTTTGCATGCATAGCGAGTTATTATTGTATTTTTAAATGCACAGAGTTGAAAATCATGTTTATTGTTTTTATTTATACTGCATTTATGTACACTGCTTTATATTGAAATCAGTTGAGTTGAGTTGAGTTGAGTTGAGCCAGGTAAGCTCTTCAGTTCCTTTCTAGCTTATGTATTGTTTTAGATTTCCCCTCGCATACTCATACATTCAATGTACTAATGTCATTTGTCCTGCATGATTTTATGATGCAGACATAGGTAATCAAGATCAGCATCCGGGGCCCTGTTGATCCAGTTGAGCAATCAGGGTCAGTTGGTGAGCCTCATAGCTTTCCGGAGGATCCTTTTATTGCTTTCCAGTATTTAGTTCATTAGGATGTTGTGGGTCTTGTCACAACATCCATCTCAGTTATTAGAGGCTTCATAGATAGACAGTCAGTTGGTTCATTTGTCTTTACTTTGTTATTGGCTTATGTTCAGATTTGAGTTGCCACTTTGGCAAAGTTAAATGTTTAATTCTAAAACATTATGAGTTTAGTTTGACACAATTGAGTTATCTTGCATTTCAGTTATAAGACAGGCCAAGGGTTTTCTTGGGGCCATCAATGTTCTCGAGTGCCAATCCGGCCTAGGGTGTAGGCTCGGGGCGTGACAAGAATTTGGCAACCGATCAATTCAACACACCACAATAACAATCACAAATATATATTCTCAAGTTCATACAATTTAGTCATGATTCATGGCATTCATCATCCCTCTATCTCATTTACAACAAGTGTGATCAATAATGCAACATTCACATACATACATGTATCATAATAAAGCAAGAACAAACATACATCAAACAATTATATAATCAAAACCATCACCTAACCCTAGATCATCATCTAAGGCTTCTTCCTAGGATTTAACCATATTTTGTTCGGTGCACGAGGGCCTACGCATAATTCTACCATTGATTTGCTTATATTATGTAGTGAACACATATTTATAACTACTCAATTTATAAAAACGTAGCCTACATGGGCGCCAAGTAGCTGCACGAAGTTTTGGTCTGTGATTCTTCTTTTTGGGATTCGTGACTGTGAAATCCCTCTCTCCCTTCTTCCCAAGCTTGCAACAGCTGTTTTGGGGGTTTCTAAGGTATGTTACAACTAAATTAGGTATTTTAGGAACAAGAAGGAAATAAGATTTCACATTTTTTGCATTCTGTCTCACCTATCCCGCTTTGGCGCCAACTTACCACTCCCTGGCGCCTCCGCCATGGCGACATCTGTCCTGCCCTGGCGGGACAGTGGCCCATAATTTCCTGAATTTTTGTTTTACCTAAATAACGACGGTTCGGGTCGTTACAATAGATACCAATTTACATCTCATTCGTCCTCGAACGACTAGTGCATGGATCATTACTCACCCTATCTCGTATTGATTTTGTCTAATAACTCGGTCTATTACCGAGTCATGGATGGGGACGGTTTTTATTTATCAAGCGTGATTCACAACAGGTTCTTATACTTTAAGAGGCCGGTCAGGGATACGACGCAATGTTCAAAGAAATATTGTGTCCCATATTACACAGCCTGACCACGCCAGGGCAGCACCCCTCCCGTTAAGGCGGGGCTGTTGTGGCGAAAGATCTCCCGCTAAAGCGGTAGATAGGGAACAAGTACGTAGGGGGGAAAATATTTTTTCTCCCATTTCTTTTTATTCTCTTCAAACTCTCTCCTAAAAATCCTCTCGGCTCAATTGTTCGGAACGTGAACTTAAGGTAAATTTCTTGTCTCTCACACTCTTTACTTCCGTATTGGATTAATATTGATTGCATGCTACTATTCGCTTGATTAGAAATGGTTTTGGGGGGGGTTTCAAAAATGAAGTAGGTTGGTAGTTTGGTTAGATACTCGTAGCATTGACACATCCCTTACATCCCCAACCTATCCACAATGTCCTGGGCGTAAGGATTTCATAAAAATACGGTTAAATTGATACATAATTGGGTGGGGGAAGTTTAAGGGTCTCTTGGTGTAAAACTCCAGTTTAGGCCTCATTTAGGAGTTATTTTGCTGAAATAATTGTTATTTATGTTGTAGGATAGTTTATATACTCTGATATGCTGAAATTCTATCGAAAATGGAGGTTTTGGGATGAAGAGGAGCCAATTTCGCACCTGATGTTCGTCCTAGATGAAGGCCGCTCTGGCGGCCTTCATCCCGCTATGGCCTTTGTGGTGGGATACGCCAGACAAGTGCCTGCACCCTTAACACAGAAATTTCTCTCTTCTTATTTTAGCCTTAAACCGACTATCATATCATGTTCTAACTTATATTCAACTTATTGCAGGCTATCTATATGGCAGGTCAAAATGAAGAAAAATTATCCTTCATTCGGTTTCCTGATGTGGTGTGTTGGGAAAGGCGTCACGACAACCGCAACATAGGGTTGTATTACGAGAGAGGGTTTGTGTTGCACAAGCTAGAAGAGAAGGCGCCTGCCTTTAATGCTCGCCTGATGGAGTTCTGATGGGCTCCACTGACTGAGGCTCCCCCAGATGCACGTTTCACTTGGGTGAGGGAATTCTATGCCATCTTGCCTATTGTGCAATGGGACGACCCTCACCCCATCATTCGTATCCACGGAGTTGACATTCCCCTGAATACCACTGTTATTAATTTTGCTCTACAGGTGTTAGAGGTCTCGAACGCTGAGTACGAGGCCAAGCTGAGGGAGATGGATCTGGAATGCCTGAGAGACACTCTGGTTGAGCCTGCATGTCGGGATCAAGAATATTGGGCTCCTGCAGAAGGTATTACTAGCACAGATTGGTCACCTGATTCTAAGTTGTGGCTATACTTGTTCACTAGGAGGATCCATCCATTGCGCAATGGTACCGACGTGACCTTTCCTCGGGTCTTGGTGGTGGCGTGCGCCCTACGGGGTATAGAGTTGAATGTGGGGGCGCAGATTATTTCAGACTGGAAGATGTTGTACCATGGTAACACTAAGGCTTTCTTCCTACCGAGACTTATTAGGCACTGTGCTAGCGGATGAGAGTGCCACTTTTTGACGCCGATGAGGTACTTTCTATGGATCCCCCCTTCACCCTCTTTTGGTTAGGTCAGGTTCTACTTCTAGGAGCAAGAGGAGGAGAACAGGCATGGCAAGTAGCAGTAAGGCAGACGCGAGTTTGGACAACGAGTGCCCACTATCAGGTTCACGGTTTGAAGAGTATCTAGCCGCCGTTTGAAAGAGGTTGGGGAATGCCTATACTGACTTCACTCCGGTTCCACCTAGCACCGCCCTAGAGGTCGAGATGCTCCGTCGTGAGCTACGCCAGGAGCGGACGACAGGTCTTGAGAGGGATCGCCTGGTGGTCCGAATATGGAAGACTGTGCGGACCATATTCACTTGCGTTGTCCCTGGTCAAGAGCTTCTACGAGTTGAGAAAGAGGACTTCCAGCACTTTACCTTATTGGATGAGGCAACTACCGGTATGGTACCTCCGGAGGATCTAGACTCAGATGTGGACACCACTCCGTCCGAGGGCTCTTGATTTGGGTTTTCTTCGCCCCTTTGGCTTGTAAATTTTAAGACAACTTTGTTTTTATGTTTTTGACTTTCTTACTTTTTTGTAGCACATGGATGCTGGTTTTCTAGTTGTTTTACGCAGCTACTAATTAATTGTTAAGTTTTTATAATCTCTACATGATTGCTGAACACTGATTAGATTGCAGGGATTTGTTCGGATCCCATTTGGGGTTGAAAAAATGAAATTAGGATAGACAGGGGAGGCGTGGCTGAGGTTCTGTCTTCCCCTGTTCCGCTCTGGCGGGAAAATCCCGCTCTGGCAGTCTCTCTATGGCGGGAATAATCCCGCCCCAGCAGCTCAGACGGAACCAGAACCAAGGCCAATAATTTCTAGGTTTTTTTCATTCTTCTAAAATTCTCCCAATGTTCCCAGCCTCACCAAACAAATTTAGGATAATTCTCCGAACTAGGAAAATCATCGTCTACCCCAAAGCAATCCCACAATACACGAACCAATATTTATTCTCGTTATTTTAGCTCCACAACCCACACTTCCCCAGGATATAACCAGACACTCACACAATTATTACACAAGCACAAGATACGTTCAGGTCTTTCTCACAATTCACCTCGTAGTTTTATCTATATCTTGTATCGAACCTAGTTAGGATCATTTTTTCACCACGAGTTTTAACGATACTCAAGCATGTACAACTAACATAACTTCGATCAATTAGGCCAACACATTGCACATATCAAGGTTTAGACACACATTATAGTACACATAATCACCTTATCACATTCAAGCAATTACGACTTTATATTTGTAGTTAGTTCAGACAACAAGAATCACGCATTCACAGTTCCCAAGATACACACAAAGTCAAGCCCAAATTATTAGTTAGTTCACTCCATGGATGACCATTATCGATCATCTATGTATTTACACCGCCCCTAGGGCCAGATACCAATTGTAACCTTCTCGGTTCCAATTTTTCCCTGCTTGTGTTCTTTCAAGCATGACTATGACATATGGTCCACTTTGTTGAGATACCAATTATACTCAACTCATACCACAAGCGACACTTCGCACGAAGGAGAGAATGAGTGGAACAATTTCCTAGAATGTTCCCTAGCTTCCTGAAGATTAGATGTGGACGTCAACATACCAATCTGCACGAATCTAGTCCACATTTTTCTCTTGTACTGGGAGACCAGTAACCTAGGTTAAGATACCAATTTGTCACGACCCAACCCACCGGGCCGTGCAGGCATGTACGTACTACCACCTAAGTAGGAGAATCCTCAAATCCAAATTATTCAAAACATGCAGAAAATCAAATAAACAGAGATAAAATATACTAACGAAATTTTATAAATAAAAACTTTTTAACACAATTGGTTAAGACTTGTAAGATAATGAATACCCCCAAGGATCTAGTCTAAATAGGTACACGAGCTACTAAGATTAGAAAAAAAATAGACATAATAAATAAAGACACATCTCCCACCATGCGGAAGGAAAGATAGAAGTTGCTGGATAATTTCTTCGTCTTCACCTAATGAAACATCACCAACCTACATCCAGACTATGTCAAAAGACATAGCAAGAGTATAAGTACAAACACACGTACTGGTAGGCATCATCGGTCAACCCGACGCCCACCACATAACATAAGAAACCAACTAGTAAGATCATGAAATAAACCACTCGCTTCTCCACCTTTACCCTCTCTTGAAATACCTCCAAGTTACACTAGTACCCTGACTACTAACCACCTTCTCGATCAACCTACTTAGCAGGTACTTGATCATAGCCTAACCATTCTAACACATAGAAAAGTCCCCAAATACAACCACAAGCAGTTCAACTAACTGCACACATCATACCCTTACTTTCTCTTCACACTACCCAACCATGGTCACATAGTACATTACGTCACGCTTTCTAACCACTAAACACATTTACTTTTCTCCAAGTGAAATCTACCTAAGCCCTTACAACACATACACTACCCCCACTCTTGCCAATACAACACATGGCTCCCTTACTTGAACATTAACAATTCTTGAGATGCTGACTCCCCGCCTCCTTTTCACCTTTCATCAATATAATTACCAAGTCTACTCAACATAAAAGAACAATCAAGCATAAGAACTCATGACCATAACACAACTCTGAGAAGTACAACATCAATATCATTGCGAACCATGATCAAATTAACATTATCCAGGTACACAATTATGACAAGTCATTGGTCCTCTCATGGAACCCAAACCTAAACAGTTACCATACCAAAACGTGGTATCTGATCCAATGATTATGCCGGAGCATGGTAACCGATCCCATAATTATGCCGAAACGTGGACACCGATCCAAGTTAGTTATGCCGGAACGTGGCAACTGATCCATTCAACACAACACAATCACAATCACAAATATATTCTCAAGTTCATACAATTTAGTCATAATTCATGGCAATCATCATCCCTCTATCTCATTTACAACAAGTGTGATCAATAATGCAACATTCACATACATCCATGTCTCATAACGAAGTAAGAACAAATATACATCGCACAATCATAGAATCAGAACCATCACCTAACCCTAGATCATCATCTAAAGCTTCTTCCTAGGATTTAACAATATTTTGTTCGGTGCACCAGGGCCTACGTATAATTCTACCATTGATTTGCATATATTACATGGTGAACACAGATTTTTAACTACTCAATTCATAAAAACCTAGCCTACCTGCGCGCCAAGCAGTTGCACGGAATTTGGGTATTTGATTCTTGTTTTCAGGATTCATGACGGTGATTTTGACCTGAAAGCCGCAATCCATCGATATTTTCACGCTAGAAATCCCTCTCTCCCTTGTTCCCAAGCTTGCAGCAGCTTTTTTGGGGGTTTCGAAGGTGTTTTAGGACTAAATTAGGTATTTTAGAAAGACGAAGAAAATAGAATTTCGCATTATTTGCATTCTGTCTCGCCTATCCCGCTCTGGCGCCAACTTACCCCGCCCTAGCACCGCCGCCCTGGCGACATCTGGCCCGCCATGACAGGGCAGTGGCCTAGAATTTCCTGAATTTTTGTTTCTCCTAAATAACGACGGTTCGAGTCGTTACAACTGCCACTTCTCAAAAAGAAAAAGAAAGAATTTATACAAATAAAAAGCAATTGGATTTAACAAAGTCACAGGTACTGCCAATTACTGCACTTGATAAAAATATGGAAATTATGGAATTCAGACTTACTAAAAAGCCCTGCTACACCAATCCAAATTATGTGGAGACGAAAGATCCCCTCAAGACCCGGGGCTATTACGAGTTTATCTTAACATATAAAAAATTGGTAGTAATTGAGCATATATTTGAGGAAAATAATCCAGATAGTGTACAATATTCAAAGTTCACGATCAAAAGAATTTTGAGCACTTTTGAATGGTTTGTAGATCATCTACATACCCCTATTCACTTATCAAAATCTTATCGACCCCAGACATATAATTGGTATGATTATAAAGCAGCTTCGTATATCTTTATTTTTGTTAGACCCAATACCCACACTTGGTTTATAAAATATTCAGAAGAAATGAAGAATGCAGTAATTTCGGGATGGTTTTACGAATGGAGTCAATTTAGAGGAAATAAACAGGTATTATCAACTCAACATCAAACATAGTTTGAAAATTTTCAGGTAGAAAGGAATATATCTACCTTATGAAAAAAAATTTAATTATGCAAGTTCTTTATTGCTAAAAGGATCTCTTATTTTATTAGTTGGTCCTTTGAAATTCATGAATTTGAGAGGATCAAGTATTTAAGCAAAACAGTTAAAATTAAAGGATGGGCGCCAGCAGTCCGCAATGATAAGTTAATTTCAAGTTCATCCCCTCGGAGGGATTCCAGCCACTACAAAGAAAAATTAAAAAGAAGGCTCGAAAAAGCCTAATTAAGTCTCAGAACTAATACGGAATCAAAAATGGAATTATTATATACTGCAGACTCACATGATGAGTCTAGCAACGGAGATATGTTAGATCTACAAGGTATAACACAAGCATATCTCCTTAATTAAAAGGAAGTGCCATCACACTTTAATAATAAGCAAAGGAAATATCAAGAAGTGAACCCCACTTACAAAGTCATGCCACACAAATCAATGGTGCAAAAACAACAAGTAACAAGACTACTTTATAATTCAACATAGGAAAGTGCAAGCATATGGTGACATTTACTATGTCAAAAACTAAGCAAACATGTGGACCCAGCGGGAACAAAAATTCATCCCACAAAGGACCAAACAACAAGATACATATTTTACGATCAATTTTCAGCAAATATATCTTCAAAGAGGATAGACATACAGCAAATTCAACAAAATCTATGTGTACGTAGTTCCAGCTACATGGCATATATTCCCCGCCACAAATAGTAATTATCAGTTATGTGTAATTGTTAATAGTTATGTGTAAAAAGAATAGTGTGTATTAGTGTATGCACACATGTAAAATAGATAGCACAGTAAGTAAGATTAGTCAGCACTTTTGAAGCCTATTTAAGGCTTTCAACTTGTATCAATAGAGGGCATTCAAAATCTGACGACTTTGAAACCTCTCTACATTTCTCTCCATTTTCCCATCTTTTTTACATCTTCCATGTTCTCTCTCCTTTACCTAAATCAATAAACAGCTTTTGTAAGCATACTTTTCTTGCATTGTTATTTTTTATTAAATGTTTTAAAATTCAAGTTTTGTTTACTGCATTTTTGTTCTTCTCTTTACTTAAGTTTTCTTTAAAGTTTTTGCTTGTTCTAGCTCCCTTCCGTTACTCTGCCCAAATTTCTTTAGGCTTCCATTCCGGAACTCGGTTCGTCCTCTCCATTTTTCTTGATTAGGTGGTAGATCATTTAATAATTCATTAGTAATTTTTTTTATTTCTAGGGTTTTAAGTCTCTGCTTAATATCATTTATTTCATCTCTTATAGGTAATAATTCTATCTGAATACTTTGTAAAGTTGTTTCAGATTTAATTGGTTGTTCAAATTTATTTAAAACACTTGTCATATCAAAAGGTTTAATAGTTCTATTATCAGATTGTTTGTCAAGAACTAAATCCCTTAAGGCAATTAAGTATTTTTTATTAAAATCAGGGTCTTCAATATGATCTATCATATCAAAGAATGTTTCTTTGTTACTACTAGTGATAATATTGATGGAATGATTTTTGCAGGTGCAAATTGCACTGCCGCATTCACAGGGGTCTGATGACTTACTATTATAAGAACTATAGGCTATATTTAGCTAATCATCATCGCTAAAATTTTCATCGGAGGAGGAGTTGTGTTCATTTTCTTCTAGAATAGAATATAACTTATTCTCGACTTCTTCTTCTAATTCTAACCTATTAATTTCGTCTTTCTTTTTATTAGTGGCTGGGCAATCTTTGAATTGATGTCCTATTTTTCCAAGCCCCAACACATGTCAGTGTTTTTTGTTTTGAACCAGTTTTTACTAGGGTCATGGTTAGATTTTTTGAACATATTTTTGTAATGACGGGGTCTTTCCGATTTCTGGTCATTCTTGTGGTTCCTTTTTATTTTTTTAGAAGCCTCTTTTGACAGGGCGGATAGTTTAATATAACCAAAGTCTTGGCAAAATTTTCCTAGTTGATTCTGTGATATTTTACTATCCTTCTTTAGTTGATTTTTAAGTTTCATATTTGTACATAATTCTAATCCAGTAATATTTATAAAATTTATGAGGTCACCATAAGTTAGTTGATTATAAGGATTTTTTCCTTCAAACCTATCGTTTAATTTTATCCCAACCTTTTTAGCAAATGATATATGTAAACCACTAATAATTTTTTCTTTCCAATAGTCATGGTTGCAGTCTTTTCGAATCATAACCTTGTTCATGAAAAAATCTATGTACCACCTAAAATCGTCTAACTTTGGACAAGATAGATTAGATAGTATTTCTAAACTTCTATCTTGAAAGAATTGAGGTTCACCTATAAAATGTTTATCTATGCTATAAATTAAGCTAGCAGTGGCATCTTACAAAATTTGATTTTCTATAGTTTGTCCTCCAGACTAAGTTTTAATTATAGGGATAATAGTAGTTGCGTCTACTACCTTTTGCCTATTATCTTCGGTGAGGTAGTTGTCCCACCAATTCTTTAATGTGCCAGTAAAACCGACAGTAATTAAATTAGCATTTTGGTTATCAGATAAATTTTTTATTTTATATTTTTTAATAGCCATACCCATTTCATGTAATTTATTACATATTTGATGTCCCATGAGTCCGTCAATATTTCATTCCGCAATTTCACTTCCAGAGTGTGAAGTATGAGATATAAATTCATTTTCTTTATATTGCATATCCGGAAAGGAGGGTCTCTTGTAATAATTCATTTTGGTGGAATAATTAGAACCTAATTTATTAATTTCATTATCATTATCTTTGGACAAAGTATTTATGGCCTTGGATTTGAAATTTTTATTAATCATTCCTATAATTCATCCGTACTTTCAAGCTTTTCTTGAAAGTTAGGAAATTTATCTTTGGAAAATTTAGGTAATTTAAATATTGGATGAGTTTCTAAATTCTTATTGTAATCCTTGTAAGAAGAGATTGGTATATCCTTAATATCTAATTTATTACCAGCTCTTAAGATTTGATTAGAGACCACGTAGAGTAGTTTATTTGTATAATATTTTGTTGTAGTATTTATTTATATCCTTATTTTTGGGGTCACCATTTGTGTCTATTATATAAATTATAAAGGATGAGGGAGTAATTACTTTACCCTTTACTGGTAAAGTAATTTCTTCTAAACGGGGAATTGTAGATTCAACTACTTTATTCTTTGTTGTATACCATTTATTAACAAGCATATTTAATGACTCATTTTGGTCGTCTAATTTTCCTGTGTATTCAAACCATATAAAAAATTCTATTACATTTTAATATTTTCATATTATGGAACCATTTATCTCTAAAGGCTAATCTTTCTGATAAAAACTATCTTTGTATGTACCATTGTTTTTTAATTGAATTTTCTGGACTAACCCAAAGTTTATTTAAATATTTAATATTTGGTTCAAAAGGTTCATCTGATCTAATCATGCATAATGAGTCTTTTACTTCTTGAATTTTACTAGCAGTGGGACTTGTAGATTTTATGAGTTTAGAATTCCTAAGTTCATATTCTACTTTGGGAATTGTTTCTGAGAAATTTTACCCCCTTTAATTTTTTATCTATCTCTTCTTAGGATATTTCACCTTCCTCCTTGGTTATGGACAACGAAGGTCTAGAAAATGACATTCTTCTACTTGAAGAGACTTGACTATAAGATTGGGATCTTATACATTTTAAATATATTGATCTATCAGGAAATTGAATTACTTGGTCAATGTTTGAATTTTCCTTTTCAATTTCTAGCTCCGTATGGAGATAAAATGCCAATCATCTTTTGTCAGTACGTCATCCCATTTTATCATCTTTGGGACAAAGATGTTATTATGGATATGGTTTGCTTCCATGAGCATGATAAATCCTTTATTACTTACCATTTTAGCCTTAGGGGCTAAGGTAGTTTTCATTAATCTATAATATACTCTATATATTAGGGTTATTTCTCTAGTATTAGCCTTAGTTTTCATAGTTGTAGTTTCAACATTTAATGTTAATGTGTCAATTGTGTTTTGATCATTAATATCGATTGAATAATTAGGATAACAATTAAAGTATACCGGGCCATTGGCAAGGTTACTTTGTAGTACTGCTAATAATGAATCATCAAAGTTTAATAATCTATTGTCACTAAAGATAAGACATATGGGTACATCCAACCCCAATCTATATATTTGTTTAACTGCTACTTGGACAAGTCCTATTTGAAGAAATTTATAATTTTTCTTATACCTATTAATATCATTAGCTGCTAACAATTTAATAGTCTCAATATATTTATTAATGGCAATAGTAGACTCAGAAGTCTTAATATTATATTTTTTAATGAAATCAAAGTGTCCAAATTTATAAACCTTTTTAAAGTGTTCTTTTGGAATATTCTAATTTTGTAGGTCACTTTCAATTTTTGCAATTTTATTAGAGGTGGCAGAGATGTTAATACTATTTAAATTATTATGATGTGTAGGTGAATTCATTTTAAATGGATGGAAAATCTAGCGAGGAGAAGAGCACTATCCTTGGGCTTAAATGTCTACTTTAAAGGTTACTATAGAAATAATTATATTTTTGTGTAGTAATTATTGTTACCTTTTCACTAACCTTCTATGATTTTATTCCTCTAGGCTTGGCGACGGGAACACCGTCTGGGTCCAGCTCTACGACACACACAGTCTGAGCTAATCCAACAGAAAAGTACGGGCTTGCCAACATCTAAACTGTGATTAACCGGTTACCCGACTTTAAGGAATAAAGCTAAGAACATAAGTGAAAGAAGAAGAACAACTACCAAACTCCGAACGTACTCCGACCACAACCTAAGTTTCGACGATGTCCGCCCAAGGACAGCGTAGGGACTTTGCCGCTCCTACTCATACCCTTCCCAGCCAACTTGGCTCTGATACCAAAGGAGGGGATGGACCGAGTTTCGGGATGGAATCCTACAGAAAATTGGACAGAGTAACGGAAGGGAGCAAGAACAAGTAAAAACATAAAACAAAACTTTTAAGAATTACTTAAAATAAAAGGCAATTTGAGTTAACTGTGTCACGGGTACTGCCAATTACTGCACTTAACTTGATAAATAATGTGGAATTATGGAATTCAAGACTGAGCTTTGAGGCCTCTATTCCCGACATTCAAACCAGAAGAAAAAATGAAAAGACCATTTTACAAAGAAGATCAAACAAAATTACAAGAAATATACATGTATTCCCATCTACCAAAATATACTATACTTTCACCATTAAAAGAACTAGTTGAAAGCCTTAAATAGGCCTCAAAAGTGCTGACTAATCTAACTTATTATGCTATCTATTTTACATGTGTCCATACACTAATATACACTATTCTTTTTGCACGTAGCTACTAACTATTACACATTACTGATGATACCTATACGTGGCTGGGAATATATGCCACGTAGACTACATATAGTAGTTGATTTGTATAATTATTTTTTTGTAATATTTTGTTTATATCTTTATTTGTGGGATCTCCTTTAGTATCGACTATATCAATGTTAAAAGGTGAGGCAGTAACAATTCTACCGTCTACGGGTAGACTAATTTCTTCTAATGGAGGAATTTTAGATTCAACTACCTTGTTACTAGTAGTATACCATTTATTAACAAGCATATTTAACGACTCCTTTTGGTCGTCTAATTTTCCTATGCATTCAAACCATTTTAAAAACTCTATGTTACATTTTAATCTTTTCATATCAATAAACCATTTATTTCTAACGGTTAATCTTTCTGGTGAAGAATATCTTTGTATATACCATTGTTTTTAATGAAATTTTCTGGACAAATCCAAAGTTTATTTAAATAATTAATATCTGGTCCAAAAGGTTCATCTAATCGAATCATGCCAATAAAATTCTTAACCCTTTTGATAGATTTTACCAAAGTAGTATCCTTACTTATTAATTTATTAACTTTTATGGTAGTCATTATTAAATATTTTAAATCCTTTTCAGATGGCAGAGTAGGCATGAATAACTAGGAATTTTATATAATAAGGAGTATTTAGGGGAGAGAAGAACACTATCTTTGGACTTAAATGTCTACTTTAGGGTTACTTCCAGAATAATAAATTCTTTGTGTAGTAATTATTGTTACCTTTTTCACTAACATTCTTTTATTTTATTCCTCTAGGCTTGAACCTTGGTTATCAGATAAATTTTTCATTTTATATGTCATAATGGCCATACCCATTTCATTTAATTTATTATATATTTGATGTTTCGCGAGTCCATCAATATTCTATTCCACAATTTCACTTTCAGAGTGTGAAGTATGAGATAGAAATTCATTTTCTTCATACTGCATATCCTAAAAGGAAGGTCTCTTGTAATAATTCTTTTTAGTGGAATAATTAGAACCTAACTTATTAATTTCATTAACATTATCTTTGGACAATGTATTCATGACCTGGGATTTTTTTCTTTTCATTAATTATTCCTATAAGTTCATCAGTAAATTCAAACTTTTCCTGAAAGTTAGGAATTTTATCTTTGGGAAGTTCACGTAATTTTAATATTGGATGAGTTTCTAAATTCTTATTTTTATCCTTGTAAGAGGAACGTGGTTTATCATTAATATCTGATTTATTATCAACTCTTAAGATTTGATTAGAGACCACATAAAGTACTTAATTTGTATAATTATATTTTTGCAGTATTTTATTTATATCCTTATTTGTGGGATCACCTTTTGTGTCTATTATATTTATCTTAAAGGGTGAGGCAGTAATTACATCACCCTCTACTGGTAAAGTAATTTCTTCTAATGGGGGAATTGTAGATTCAACTACTTTATTGTTTGTTGTATACCATTTATTAACAAGCAGATTTAATGACTCATTTTGGTTGTCTAATTTTCTTGTGCATTCAAACCATTCAAAAAACTCTATATTACAGTTTAATCTTTTGATATCATTGAACCATTGATCTCTAAAGCCTAATCTTTCATATAAAGAATATCTTTGTATATACCATTATTTTTTAATGGAATTTTTGGGACTAGTCAGAAGTTTATCTAAATATTTAATATCAGGTTCAGAAGGTTCATCTAATCTAATCATGCATAATAAGTCTTTTACTTCTTGAATTTTACTAGCCGTGGGACTTGTAAATTTTATGGGTTTAGGATTCCTAAGTTCATATTCTTCTTTGGGAATTGTTTAGAAGAAAACTACCCCCGTTAATTTTTTATCTATCTCTTCCAAGGATATTTCATCTTGTTTCTTGGTTATGGAGAAAGAAGGTCTAGAAAATGACATTCTTCTACTTGAAGAGACATAACTACAAGATTGGGATCTTATAAATTTTAAATCTATTGATCCATCAGAAAATTGAATTACTTGGTCAATGTTTGAATTTTCTTCTTCAATTTCTGGCTCCATTATGGAGTCAAATGCCAATAATCTTTTGTCAATACGTCATCCCATTTTATCATCTTTGGGACAAAGGTGTTATGATGGTTATGATTAGCTTCCATGAGCATGGTAACTCCTTTATTACTTACCTTTTTAGCCTTAGGGGCTAAGGTAGTTTTCATTAATCTATAATATATTCTATATATTATGGCTATTTCTCTAGTATTTGCCTTACTATTCATATTTTTAGTTTTAACATTTAATGTTAATGTGTCAATTACGTTTTGATCATTAATATCTATTGAATAATTAGGATAACAAATAAAGTATACCGGGCCATTGGCAAGGTTACTTTGTAGTGCTGCTAATAATGAATCATCAAAGTTTAATAACCTATTGTCTCTTCAGAGAAGACATATGGGTACATCTAAACCCAATCTATATAATGGTTTAACTGCTACTTGGGAAAGTCCTATATAAAGAAATTTATAATTTTTCTTATACCTATTAATATCGTTAGCTGCTAACAATTTAATAGTCTCAATATTTCTATTAATAGCAATAGTAGACTCGTAAGTCATAATTTTATAATTTTTTATGAAATCACAGTGTCCAGTTTTATAAACCTTTTTAAAGTGTTCTTTTGAAATATTCTAATTTTGTAGGTCACTTTCAATTTTTGCAATTTTATTAGAGGTGGTAGAGATGTTAATACTATTTAAAATATTTTGATGTGTAGGTAAATTCATTTTAACTGGATGGAAAATCTAGAAGGGCGAATAATACTATCCTTGGGCTTAAATGTCTACTTTAAAGGTTACTTCTGGAATAATAACTTCATTGTGTAGTAGCTATTGTTACCTTTTTCACTAACCTTATGGTATTATTCTTCTAGGCTTGGCAACGGGAACACCATTTGAGTCTGGCTCTAAGACACACATAATCTGAGCTAATCCAACAAAAATGTACGAGCTTGCCAACGTCTAAACCACGATTAACCGGTTACCCAACTTTAAGAAATAAAACTAAGAAGATAAGTGGAAGAAGAACATGAACTACCAAACTCCGAATTTAATATACCGACCGCAACCTAAGTTTCGACGTTGTCCGCCCAAGGACATCGTAAGGACATAGCCGCTCCTACTCATACCCTTCCCAACCAACTTGGCTCTGATACAAATGGAGGGGATGGACCGAGTTCTGGGACGGAATCCTAGAGAAATTTGGGCAGAGTACCGGAAGGGAGCTAGAACAAGCAAAACTTAAAAGAAAACTTAAGAAAAGAGAAGGAAAAAAAATGTAGCAAATAAAACTTGAATTTTAAAACATTTAATAAAAAATAAATACAAGAAAAGTATAAGTCTTCTAGATCAAATATCAGGACTAACATCATCATCCTCATGTTGTCATTCATTTTATCATGACACTCATCTCAAATTCAAGCTTAATGTTTATCAATAAACCCGGATATCAAAATGATTGCTCGCTTACTGTACTAACTTACAACTACTAGATACAAATTAAGAAACACTCATCCACTAAGATCTCATGGAAAGTAGTCAATCATTACCTCTCAGTCTCCATACTTACAAATCACCATCACAGTCCACTTCACCACTTAAGTACTAGTTACTCATTCACTATACATGATTGCCTAATTAGTTCTATAACACTTCAAAAATTATGGGTTTTCCCTTAAAGATCATAAGCGTAGCTTAGAGCTATCACCTCATGAATACTCATGCTCTTCTATTCAACACCCACACTTGGTTGTTATTATCACAATGGAACCTCATCATCATAACTTCCTTTCTAGTTAAGGTATACTCTAAATGATCTTGACTTGCAACTCTTATTCTACCTCTTATCCAGAGCTCTTCACAACTCATCACTTCTTAGTCTACTCATAAGGGAAAACTTCCCATTTATAACTTTCTAAGTGCTTTACTATACCAACATATTTTTCCAAAACACCATCTCCCCCTTCTTAGATCACTAAACCTCTTCATACTTTCCTATAACTCTGGGTACTTTCTAAAACCACTGCCTATAGCCTTATAACTCATACTATCTCTTCGAGTGAAAACACTACCCAAGCTTCACAACACCTCCTCATAAGGATCTCAACTGAAACCAGACCTAGACAAGAGAGTACAACTCAACTTTTAGCTCCAACACATGATTCATATGAATATGAGTAAATTCCTCTGAAACGCAACACTTAACTCACTCATGGGCTTCTCTCAAGCCTTCTGGAATCTCATGACTTCCTCAAGACTCTTGCTAAGAATAACTCAATGATAAAGGACTGACATTTCTATTCAACCACCTCTAGTATGAGGGGTAGTCGAATAATTTTGAGAAACGCATGAGTATGAATAAATCTCTATGACATAACTCTATTGCATGATTAAGAGTATGAAAAAAGGGAAACTTTTCTTCAATTTTTCTAGTCCCTTATTTATAGAAGTGGTGCCCTCACAACCATAAACAAGTTCCTACCGACACGGCTTCACACCCTAGGACACTTGAACTCTGTGCTCTGATACCAAGTTTGTCACGACTCGAGTCTACACCCTGGATGTGGACGACACTTGAGAACCATTGTTGGTACCCAAGCGACCCTCATCCTGGCTAACTACAAGCGAAAGACTAACTTAAGCATACAAAATCTTAAAAACTGAATTAAATTCAAGATACTGAACTAAAAAATAATTTGAACAATACTCAATAGATAACTCAGAGTTTAAAAAAAACATAAAGAAGATACATACTAAAAACTACTCAACTTTGTATATCTTTGAAGCCTCTACTATTACAAAATGATATCGGGACAAGACCCACGACATCTCAAAACTCTTAACTGTAAGATAAAGGTGAAGTCCTCTTGAATATAAGAAGGCTTACCAAAGCTAACTTGAACATCCCAATACCTCAACGAAACGCATGTTGATGGTTATGAATACCTGTATCTGCATCATGCAATGGTGCAGGCCAAATGGTTCATTACATGAAATGTACGAGCAAGTAAGGGGAATTCGATAGCATGAACATAAGCTTGAACTGGTGGAAAAGAAACATACTTACCTCTTCTCAACGCACTCATATCAACTCATCTCAAAGAAACATAGTTCAACTTAACTCAAGGAAACATAGCTCAACTCAACTCAGAGAAAACAAGGCTCAACTCAATGACAAGATATTCAACTTAGTGACATAAGGCTCAACTCAATAATAAGATACTCAACTTTGGGTACTCAACTCTGAATACTCAACTCAATATAAAGCAACAATACAGATGCAATATATAGAAATCTTTTAAAATAGTAGAAAGTAACTAAATGTATTGAAAAAATACAATAGTAACTCAGTTTCTATGCAACGATACAAGATAAAATCTGCTTGTATATGAAAATAGAAAGTAAAATTTGGGTATATAAGAATATAAAATATCTTTGTGGGAGTTTCTCTAACTGACAATGATCACTGTGAGCTATGTAATGATACAATGCCTCACCCACGCTGCTAGAACTGTCTTATACTTTGTCAGGGTATAGAACTCCTCAACTAAGTGGATTATCTAGTCTATGCTAAAAGCATTAAAGAAACATCTAAAAAGTATAGCCCTTTCTATCCATTTGGCTACATGGTTTATGGGGGTTGTCTGTTGTCTGAACTCTCCCCCATATCGGTGCTCAATACTACTCCCAAAATATACTTACCTCATATACTTATAAACATAAATCTTCCTCTATTTTGAGTTTATTACTCAAAATATTTCTCTTAAAAGAGATAGTACTCAAAACTACTCATAACTAATTTGAAAATCTCAGTTTCTCTTTCTTCAATGTAAAGATTGATGCCTTTGGGAATACATAGTCCCCTTATACTCATACTTGAAAACTCTTTCTTAAAAGCATCTAAAAATCACAATATAATATTATCATTGATGACTCAAAAAGCCATACTTCATAAACATTGATGGTATATTTAGATACCATACTGCTTATACATTGATGACAAACTTGATTTTCATACTAATCATGTTTTAGAAAATTATTTTCTCAAAACTCATTTTTACTTTCTCAAAATTCAGTTTAAGAACTCAAATGTTGGCTTTAAAATCTTTTCAAAAGTTATAACTCAAATCATAGGGTTCATACCAAAATATGAACATGAACGACTCAACTCAGGGATTTTAATAGCAATAGGGAACCTCAGTACTCAGAACTCAAGACTCAATGATACTACTCATCTCAAGAATGCTCGTCTCATAGGGTCATGTAGAATTATGGAAATGATCGACTCAACTAAAGTACTTCATGGGTAACATATAGTAATCCCATGATTAGGAATATAATCTCAACAGTATTAAAACTCAATTCTCAAGAACATAGAAATTGAAGATACTACTCCTTTCAACGATACTCAGCTTATGGAGTTCATGCGGAATTTATGGGCATGAACGACTCGACCCAAGGGTCTAACTAACAACATGAAATTCATGTATATGATTGTCCTCATTGTCATACTTACTTCCTCCAAACTTGGTTCAAATTGATAGTTGATCTCAAAGGATTCACAATTGAACTCAAAGACTTTCTTGAACTCTACTCTTAACTCTTCCTTGAATTTGAATTATTATTTCAAGGTTATGATTTATGTTATGAATGATTTCTAGGTGTGTAGAAATAGTTTAGAGTAGTTAGAATCAAAACGGCGTGAAGGTACACTTTAAAGGGACTCAAACAGGACAACCAATGGAAAAGGAGTTGGGGCAAGCAACACTAGCGCATCAGTTGTGCATCGCGCCATCATTCCCCCAAACAATTCCAATGAAATTTTTTACTCATTTTCTGACTTTAATTATACTAAACTTGAATGGTTTCTTCCCCACTCATTTGGATTCGATTACTCAACATAATTACACTTTAATTTACTCAATACAACTCTCAAAACACTCACGTTCATCTCAAGAATTCATCAAAACCCTAACAAAATAAGATTTAGAATGAAAATTCAAGAACACTTATCAATAACTCAATTTCATTGATTTCAAGAACGAAATTGTGTTGAAAATAACATGATTTGTATGTGGGTGAATGAGCCCAACTCTATGAGAACTTACATACCTATTAGGGATCAAACTCTTGGCAAAAATTTGCAACGAAACTCAAGAATCTCGACGAACACTTTGATCCTTTCCTCTTTTCTCCTATTTTCTCTTCTTTTCTCTTCTTGAACTCTCAACTAAAACCCTAATCATATATTAGGATTATAAAACTGAACCTAATCAGTTTAGACCCCTAAAACCCTACTAAAAATGAATTAAATCTGATTGGGGAAGGAAAAGACCAAAATACCTGTCACTATTTTCGGGTAACTTTCCATTAAAGATAGTTAAAAGACCTTTGATTTTATATCTTATGGGCCACCTAACTCATCTTGTACTGAAAGTTATGGTCGTTTGAAGTTAATCAAAATCTTATAAGAACTTCTGAATTACTTGAATGAACTCTCTTTAGATATTTTTGGAACTGAAAGTACTACATCTAGTGACCTTAGCACTCACTAAATTTTAAATTCCTCGGTAAAATCCTACTCAACACGAATGATAGTTTGAGTCTTAGTTCGAAAATAATTCTGGGGTGTTACAATTATAAAGAAATCTTTCAAAATAGTAGATAATAGATCAAAGTATTGTCATATACCTTGCCGAAGTATAAGACATCCTCAACTAAGTGGATCCACTAAGCTATGCTGAAAAAGCAATAAGGAATTATCTAAAAGGTATGACCCTTTCTACCCATGGACTCGAGGAAGATCATCTGGAAAGACCTTTGGAAACTCACTCACAACTGGAAATGACTGAATAGGTGGTTTCTGAACACGAGAGTTATTAACTCGGATTAAGTAATAGATGCACCCCTTGGAAACTAACTTTATGGCTTCAAGGTATGAAATAAAATGACCCTTAGGCACTGTGAAACTACTCTTCCACTCTATAACTGGCTCATTAGGAAACTGGAACCTAACTACTCGAGTTCTACAATCAACTAAGGCATAACAGACATGAAGCCAATGCATACCTAGAAGAACATGAAACTCCACCATACCTAGATCAACTAAGTCAGTCATGATGTCCTTGTGATTGACAAAAATTACACAATCACGATGATCTCTCTCACCTAGAATACACTTACCAACAAGTGTGGAAACATTGAAGGGACCAAGAAGTTTCTCATGAAGAATATTGAAATTCATAACAATATACAGAGTCACCAACGACAGACTCGCACCTGGATCAAATAATGCATATACATAAAAAGTAAAGACTTTGATCATACCAGTGACAAAATCAGGTGAATTCTCTTGCTCTAGGAGACTGGTGATAGCATACAAATGGTTTGCTACTCCACATGTCCATGAAGTAGCTCCTCTAGGTGTAGCTATGTCTGGTGGAGCCGCTGCAGAAGATTGGGCTCTATTAACCCCATTACAATTTCCCTGCCTGTTCTTAGGGCACTCTCTCATGAAGTTACCTACTTGACCACACTTGAAACAACCAGTAGAGCCATAACGACACTCTCCTGGGTAGTTCCTACCACTCTTAGGGGTCGTTTGGTAGAGTGTATATAAGAATAATGCAAAATAGGGTGCATTAGTAATGCTTGCATTGGTAGTGCTTGTATTAGTAATGCTTACATTGGTTATGCAAGCATTATTTCTTATACAATATTTGGTTTGATGTATTAGAAATAACAAATCTTGCATAATTTTTATTTAAAAATATAATTTTACAAAAATACCCTTCACACTTTATTTATTTTTACACTTCTTTGCAGTAAAGTTTTTTTGTTAAAAATCATTAACTCCTCTTCTTCTTCTTCTTTTCAAAAATAATATTAAATAGTTGTACTATTTGAGTCAAAATATTTTTGTGAAAAGTTGGCAAAGAATTTTTTGATCAAATTTAT
>JAJOOO010014457.1:0-29791 GCA_029582685.1 Solanum piurae | reverse complement strand
AAGTTATGACCATCTGAAGTTGACCCATTAACAATTTTCAGCTAACTGGCTGTTGACTCTCATCTACGGTCAGACCTACGGACCGTGGATCGAATGACGGTCCGTGTTGGTCGACCGTAGTTTGTGTCAGAGGCTGGGCAAAGGAGATCTCGATCCACGGACACAGACCACGGTTCGTGGTCTGATTTACGGACGGTAGGTCTGTCCGTGAGTCGGGACTTAGCCGATTTTCTGACTCAGTTCTGGGGAAGTTTTCTGTCACGAACAACGGACCTGCAGGACGAACCGTGAGTCCATCTACGGTCCGTGGATGGTGTCCGTGAGTGCCACCTGTAACACCAGAAAATCTGAAATCTCCATTTTCGGATACGGGGTGTTACAGAAATACTTGAGAGGAAGACTTGTTTTTCTTTTAAGAATTTGAGAGAATGATTTCTACTGGGAAAATTTGGGGGTTAAAACACTTACATAGGGCTTTAGGTGGAGGGTAAAACGACATAGTATTAGGTTAGAATAAGTAAGAAAATACCCAAAAGCCCCTAAAAATAAATGTCGAGCTCATCGACGACCCTGACCTATGGTCCATCGATCAATTCACGGAGCGTCCTGGTTGGGCGTCGATGAGTTCTGAGACACCAACTTCAGGACCCCCAACGATGACACTCACCTTAGGACCGTGGGTCCAACGACAGACCGTGGACCACGACCGTAGGTCCCAACATTTTGATCCTGAATTCAACTAAGTATGGGACTCACTTACGAAACCTATCTACAACTCGTGCATTGGATGACGGACCGTCATGGTGAACCGTCACTAAGTACTGGAACTTGAAAACTTTTGAAATTTTGGACTGGCCAACCACGAAGCTGACGGACTAACCGTGAGTCAGTCCATGGGTCATTCGTGGCTCCGTCAGTACTGGCACCAAATTTCTTAAAACTGAAATTTTCTCGTCTTCTCGAATCTGAGGTGTTACAGATTGTTATCAATACGAATGCTAAACTAAGGTTGTTGATTTCCATTCTATATCGTAACAATAATCTAATTGCTTTTATAAAACTCTAATAAGGTAGTTTTGAGGTACAATAACTAACTTTTCTTATGTACAATAAGAGTCCTTATAATCCATCTAGGAGATATTATCCTAAGTATTCACAACATTTAGGTGATGCATTAATGACTATTAACTTAGTCACAAGTATATTATCACTGTTAGACCTCAAATTCATAGAATGAAACACATTCCAAGTTCTTGTGCTTAGTTCTTTTCCTATTCTTAACTTTTTTCCAAGAAAATAATGAATACATGTTATTCTAATGCAGACCTTCATTAGAATTCATACAAAATGAAAGAACTAGGAGTACCTTAAGAATTATAGTCTAGAGTATCTATCTACACAACTATCTCAATGTTACTCCTTGTTTAGGATTCCACAACTCTAGCTATGTGTTTAGTTACCAATGAAAAGTGTAACAATTAAATTATAAATTAAAGAATGCAGAGTTTCAATATTCAAAAACGCTAATCAAGGATTAACTAGAATACTCACAATCACCAATGAATTCACAAGCGTAAGTTATAGTTTACTAATGCTTAAACTCACCAAAAACCAACGCCAAAATTCAGAATTTTGGAACCACTAACAAAGTCTTAAAACTGGATTATTTAAAGGTGTTTGTTTCAATCCAAACACCTTTAAATCATAAATCTCTATCTTTTTTTGCTACAACGCCGTAATTGTTACCTTTTCTTAATTGATACCGCGCAATAATGGAAGCTTAAGGACCAGATAAGTATGTAAATTACCCACTTATCATAGCTTAAATACTTTTTCAGTCTCAAAATAAAATATCGCTTTAGCTCATTTTATGCTCATCCAGAAAAATAATAAATACAAAATATAGCTTACTAAGTTACTCTTATTAGTATTAGATATTTTTTTAGATTTGAGAACTATTACAAAAGAAATAGTTCTTTAATACTCCTTCTAGTCCATATTAAGTGAATTGTATAAACTTTTTTCATAATTCAAAATAAGTGCATTTTTCAAAGCTCAAGAAAACAGTTAGGACTTTTATATATATATTTACCCTTCCTTTTAGTGAGGTTCTTAACTATCTTACATTTCGTGTGAAAATAATTTGAGAATAATCAAACCGCTATAGTGGAAAGTAGCTTTGAATTTTTGTTTGTAAATATTGTGTCAAATCCCAATAACTCACTTACTAGAGGGAGTATAAAGGTATAGTGGAAAATCATTATTATTTCTTAATTTAGAATTTCTTAAAGTAACACTTATTTTTGTAACAATTTTTTTTTTGTTGAAACAACACTTATTTTATAACGGGCGGAGTACCATATTCTTCACACTCCCCAAAGAATGCAATAGATGAAATGAACGGGAATTAGCTTGACAATACTTAAGAGCATGTTTGAATTGACTTTTGACTTGTGACTTATAAGTCAAAAGTCATTATTTAGAATTATTTTAGTTATTTTGACTTAAAAACAAGTGCTTATAAGTACTTTTATTGGTCACCAAAAAAAGTACTTTTTTTATTTTATTCAAACACTATAAAATTGTTTAAAAGTTATTTTAACTTAAAAGCATCTAAAATAAGTCAATCCAAATGTACTCTTAATCTCATCTAACTTGGATTCTTTAAATCTCATATTGTTAGAAAAACACAAATTACAAAATAGAATAGTACATCCAGATGAGAGCCACAACTCTTCCACACTTTTAATTAAAACCTCATTTATTTGGACTTAATGGAGGTCTCAGTCTTAATTACTTAGATTTAGTCCACTAAGTGTGTTTTATTTTTATATCTAAATCTGAATCATTCAGATTCAACCCATTACGTTCATTTGTTTCTTTTTTTAAAAAGCCTCTTAATGGATCCAAAAAACCTAAATGAATCAGGATTCTTAGGAGAGTCTTAACAACATTCACACATATTTAATATGCTATAAAATAATTACTTCTCTTCTCTCTGGCTTTTTGCACGACATTGCTCTCACTACTACAATTTTCTCTCTTTTCTCAATCAAACACCAAGTTTTATCCTCTTGAACGGATAAGTTTTCATAATCTTTACAAGTACTTTTTTATATTAACAATTCTTTTGGGATGTATAGATGTTTGTCAATAATTCTTGTTGAAATAATATTTTTGGTGTATTGATGTTTATAAGATTTTTGAGTGAAAAAAATATTAGTCATGATTAAAAACAATAATTATGTACACATATTTGAGGTCTGTTATTAGAATTTTATCTTAGTCCATTAATTTTGTGAGACACTTTGATCATCAAACCTTCTTGTGAGATTACAAAGATATATTATCATTGTTGAACTGCGGATATACTTGAGGTGTTTTATTAAAATTTTGTTTTAGGCCACTAATTTTATTGAGACTTTGTATGATAAAACCCTATGTAATATTGCACTAACTATATTATTTTTATTGAACTATATATATGAGGTCTTTTATTAGAAATTTATGTTAGACCACTAATTTTATTGAAACTCTTTGAAACTACTTATATACTTAAGATCTCTAATTTAAATTTTGTTTTAGGATACAATTAGTATTTAAAAATATTCATTATTTCCTTGTATATGGTTTTGACATCAGTATTGTAGTAACTTGTCTTTCCAATTTTTAAGTTATTAGTAAAATAACTATAGGACTTTGACTGATATTTTAAAATTTAAATTAAACTATTTAAAGTTAATATACTATTAATATTTTTTAGAACTAAAATCAAGGCATTATATTGCAACAAATGACTAACATTTTTTAACTTAAAAGAACTTTTTTCAAGTTATATACTTATTGTTGAACTATGTATATTCTCATATTAAAATTTTGTTTTACACAACTAATTTTGTTGAGACTCTTTGATCATCAAACTCGTCGTTATGATCAAATCTTCTTGTGAGATTACACAAGATATATTATTATTGGTGTTGTTGTATTTTAATCTCCTGATACATGTGAATTAGAGTCGGAGAAAGATAAAAGATATTATAACATACTATAATTAGATTATTTTTTGCTTCTATAGTCTAAAAAATAGGAAGTTTTTTTCTTCATTTTTGATCTTTTTATGATCTTGAATATTGTCTTTGTTTAGTTATTTTTTGTTGTATTTGTTCATATGTTATATTTATTATATTTTATATTTCATCTATGGAACAATTTAGTAAAAATTTAAGAGTGATTTGAAAGAATTTTAAGGTAGATAAGATATTTTTAGAAAATTACCATTTGATTCTCAATTGAACATAGTGGACAAAAGTATGCATGCTAGGGAAGCTACCATCAAATGTTTGAAGTTTCACATAAGTAAGATGAAAGTTCAAGCAGGCAAGCATAGAACTGAGAGAAGCTAACAAGTGGCTGATTGGGTTGTCGTAAAAATTGTAGTCTAATAGGCAACTCTCTATAAAGGATCACTCATTTCAGAATTTATCTGCAAAATGTTTTGATCCCTTTCAGATCATGGGCTCGATGGCTTTATATACTAATATTCATCTCATATTCCACATATCTCAATTCAAAAAGAAGATTGGTTCCAACTCCAATGTTGCTTTTGTGGTTCTTCCTTGTGTTCAGACAGATTCAAGTCATGTCATTTTGCTTCCAAAGTCTATTCTTGACAAGAGACTTTATAAGAAGAAAGAAAAGTCTACAACTCAAGTTTTGGTCCAATAGTTGAATACAGAATCTAAAATCAGTTTTTGAATGAATTTCTTAAAATTTACTTAGGAGTTTTCCTAATTCAATCCTTCCAGATATTATTGCTTTGATACGGTCCCGAATCTGTTTCACTTCATTCTTTTTCAAACGGGAATACGTCACTTACAATATTATTAAAGAAATGACGCTTATTGACCCGATGACAAGAATTATTTTAAGGGTGGAGTATTGATATGTGCTTAATTTCCTTGTTGCTTATTTTGTAATGTAGAATTAATTGATTGATTAGTTGACTAATTAAAAGCATATGATGATTTGACCAGTTAGTTAGAGAATTAGTTAGGTACATGTTATGCACGTGATTACTAAAATAATTGTAACTAACTTTTCATCTAATTCTATTTTCCTTTTATTAACGGAATCTGGCAGCAATCAATAAATTCTCCCTTTTTTCTCTAAATTTATGTATAGTTATGGAGTTTGAGTGAATCGTTCAAGGGCAATTCGTCAATTTACTCTTTAGGAACACTCATTTATGTTCATAATTGCACTTAAAACTCTAGGAGTTCACATCATTCGTCGATTTACCCTTTAGAAACACTAAGCAAGTGTGATTTTAATATGGTATTCACTCTTCACTTATGTTTATGTTGAACGGGAAGGGTAGCACATTATGCTCGAATTCTAATGGAAATTGTATCCAATCCACATAATGGCTTTTCATTTCCCCTTTTAGTAATTGTGATACAACTTAAACTATAATGAAATAATATTTAACTCTGTAATGTGATCATTTGAACATTATTTTAATGACAGATAAGTATTATCTATGTGATGTGGCATATCAAAATACTCAAGGATTTCTAGCACCATACTGTAACGTTCAATATTGGTTAGAAGATTATCGTCATAGGCGGACTATTAATAAGGAAAAAAATTTGAGCATGGTGATGCATAACTCAGAAATGTTATAGAACGTGCTTATGGAGTTCTGAAAACAAGATTTTTCTATATTGGACAAGATGCCTCCATTTTTCCAGTTGATGTTCAGATAAATATTGTTGCATGTTTTGTAGTTCATAATTTTATTAGGAAGATGCGTATAAATGATGATCTTTTTAAGCAATACAAGTCACCTCAATTAATATTTAACGAGGAAGAAGAAGAACACAAAGAATTGTTGCACTTCATGATATGGAGCTGCCATCTGGATAAGCTAGGTAGTTTGTTGTTAGAATATCTATTCAAGATGGAAAAAATATATTATAAACTATAGGAGAGTCAAAGAATAGACATTTTGGAATTATATCAAGATTAGAATGATAAAGAATATTTGTATATGTACATAATAATAAAAAATTCTGACTTGGCCTGGGAAAGCGTTAGAAACAACTGAAAGAAAGGGGTCAATGTAGTTATTGTGTCTACCCCCTTCTTAGTCAATAAGACACAATAGGTTCGGCATCTACTACAAAAGAGCGAATTCACTTCAGATAACCACGTCTTTTCTAGGCAACGTATGAAATGACCAAGAGTGGACTTTTTTGGATGTATAATCCAAGTCGAGAGTGGAGTTACATGAAAAGTCGTCACATGGAAAATTACTTTCACATTCAGTTCATAGAGCATTCTTTTGTTGAGAATTTCTCGTTCCCTTTTGTGTGAATTTCCTAGCGGCAAATTTTCAACTTGTGGGACCTTATCTATTCCATCTCTCGAGCCCCAAAGAAAACCGATACCCTTTGGACTCCATATATCTTTTGACTCTATATATATAGGCACATGATATCTATGAGGATTCACACACTCCGGTTACAACATTTCTTTCTATTGCACCAAAAATTTCTATTTTGAAGAAACAAACGAACCTAGTTGGATAGCTGCAAGTTCACAGATAATGAGCAATATGTGTGAAGAACTTGTACTTCAACTAATGCAAAGAAAAGGAAATACTTGATAATTGTATATTTTCATTATTTGACACGTTCTATAATGTTTGAACGTTAAAATTTAATCTTACTAATTCTTAGTCAATTATTAAATTATCTTATATCTAACCAATTGAATCGAAACAAGATTTAATTAGTTGAATTATTTTTTTTATGAGAAGATGTATATGTAAAAATCTTTAAAATATTTATGTTACAATAAATTTTATTTGCATATCATATAATTTAATTTTTTTAATCAAATGTAAACATTTAAAATATTTTTTTTATCAAAAAGTAATATTTTTTTGTTGAAATGAAAATTTTATAATATTCAAAACAGTCTTAATCATTCAGTGTTCAGTTCTAGAGACCACATCTTAATATTCAAATGTATATTCAGATCTGGACATCCAAATCTTAATGCACATCTTAATATTCAGATTCAGACGTCTGAATCGTAACGAAAACAAATGAGGCATAATTGACTAGGAGGCTCATTTGTTTTGCTTGGGTGATAGCCTTTCAAGATAATCGATGGACTAATAGATTTTATCTTATAAATTAAAAATCATAGGTAATAAATTTCGACTTTTTTTATTTTTTATTTAAAAATAAGTGCTTAAAATTACTTCTTTTAATTTTACCCAAATAGCACAAAAGTGCTTATAAGTTATATTGAATTAAAAACACTTAAAAGTCAATTTTTAAACCAAAGAAAAAACACTACTCCAAAAGTATAACTTCGGGCTCTTCTACAAGTTCAAAACTTTAAGGAGAAAACTATCAAATTTTTAAAGTAAAACATAAAACGCCTCACAATATTACATCCCAAACTTTTTATATTATTTTTTAAAGAAAAAAGTGATTAATGTACGGTGAAGAATCAAATGTAGAATATCTTTGACTAGCACTCACATTTATTTATTTGCTTTTTTATTTACTCGGTACTTTTTCTGTTTAAAACTTTTTTTTTACGAAACCAAACAATCACACTTTTTTTAAAAATTACCCCTCCAGGAACTCCCAATCTTTTCACTCCCTTAATGACTCAAACTCACAACCTTAAAGTTGAAAGTGAGGGTGTTTACCGTCCAAGCAACTCACTGTCCAATTTTTTTATGATGCCCCACAAGCACACCCGTTCTTTTTAATAACTTACCCGCTCCAATGAGCTCCCATCTTTTTCCTCTCTCAAAGTGAAGAGTGTTTACCATTCAAACAACTCCCTCTCGTCCAACAATCACACCTTTTGTATTCTATGGGGGTATGGTAACCTGTCATACTTTTTTTCTATTTCCGCCAGAACATCTCATAGTAGCATTACACAAGTTTACATGCCTTGAATAACATTGAACACCACAAACTTCCTCATCTTGACAAGCCATAATCAGCTTCTCATTCTAATCTAGGAAGGCGTCAGTGGCCTTCAATTCAACAGGCTCCCACTACTTGATTATAAGTCACAAGTATAAATAGTAGCATTCTTTTGGAGACTTAGAAGAGAAGCGAATATAAAAATTGATGAGAAATCTTCAAAATAAAGTACCAACGAAACGAAGCAGTATAACATTTGAGTCTATTATAGATAGCCAATCAACGCCACTAACGACAACCTTCTGAGTTTTGACAGCGTCTGCACCAATCCAGGGAGAAGGAGGGAGGGGGTCACACCTGTGATACTTGATTATAGAAAGTTAAAAGCAAGGACGTTTTTATTTCATACTTTGCTGGATGAATGATATTCATCAACCTACTTTTCTCACCTTTTGAAATTGCTATCATCTAATAAAAATAGAAAAGAACTGGATGGACAGGACACAAATAACTACCGGAAGAATGATACAGATCGGGCCTAAAGCTAAATATTGTACACCATCTGAAACTTCCTCCACAAATGTCAAGGGCCACCAGTGCTGCATTTAGAGAATTGAAAGCAAGTTAAAACCATGAGTAACCTTAGAAGAGCCAAGTAAGAAACATGTGATTTCA
This sequence comes from Solanum piurae, assembly GCA_029582685.1. Lineage (NCBI taxonomy): Eukaryota > Viridiplantae > Streptophyta > Magnoliopsida > Solanales > Solanaceae > Solanum > Solanum piurae. The sequence continues at coordinate 21,161 of JAJOOO010014457.1, read as the reverse complement.
ATAACTTAGCTTCTAGTTTAAAATCTTAGGTCACTCTATAAACTTTCATGCTCCCCCCCCCCCTCACATCCCTTTGCCGCTACTCCAACCCCCTAAAACCTACTCCACGACTCCCAATATAACAAGTTTAGCAACCTGAACATTTTTTAATCTAAGCAAACCTTCAGGCAATTAAAGTCCAGAATACAAATCATCGACCAGAAGATTGACTTCACGAGATGACCAATGTAAATGTAAACTTGAAAAACCAAACATGAAATAAAGCTTGTTAACATGGCAAGTGAAATGGAACAAGATACAACTTCACAGCGAAAATTTCAACCACAAGAATTAGGTGCAAATGATAAACCATTTTTACTGGGAACCAATGTCCTCCAATAGAAGTAAATATCCTACTACTCTACCAATTTTATCCTACTACTTTAAGTTGTACAAAGAGTTGATTTTTCAGTAAACTCATAAGAACACTTTCTCAATTTTTGAGAGCTACCTTATACTGGGAAAAAGATTTTAACTTTTACAAATTGATTACATCTCTATTATTAGAATATTCTAGGATATTGTAAATATAGTATACTCTTGTAATTATGAAATTTTTTATTCTTTTTCCTTTCTTAGAGGACTAAGAACACTTGGCTATTTAGAACCCCAATGGCTTGAGATAATCAAGTTGAGTTCTCTCTCAAACTCTCTTCTCTCACATAATATTAGAGCTGGTGTGAAGATTTAATCGTTGTGCATTTACCAGTGATCAGTAACAAAGTTTACGTCACAGTGCATATTTTCGGTGACTATTTGTTCGACAGTAATTCTAGTTGTTGCGCATCAACTAACATTGTCACTTTGCTTGTAGAACTCCAGCAACCCAACCCTTAAAAAACTATCACCAACCAACTTATCCTTACTAAATCACTCATATATTGTCCTCCTTCAACCGTTTGTCATGTTATTGATTCGCCCGATTTATTAGATAAATGATTAGGACATCTCAGATTATCAAAACTTCAAAGAGATGGTACTCCCTCCATTTAAAGAAACTTTTGTAGCGTGTGGTCATCAACTAAAGATATGTAGATGTACTTTTTTTTTATGACCAAGGGAAAATGTAGATGTACTAAAATGCCCTTTAATCTTGTAGTCTTAAACATGTCACTTGGGAAGTTGAAATTAAAGAGTTCCCAAAAAAGGAAAGAGGCATTCTTTTTAAAAGGATTAAAAAGGAAAGTAGGACAAACAAATTGAAACGGAGGAGGTACTTGGTTTGTCTCACTTGTCCATACTAGAATGTGAGTCATGTCAACTCGATAAGTATACTCTCTCCCATTTCCCTTGATGACCTGCATTTGGGCAGAGTCGCTTTTCAGTTTTTGTTTTTTTTTTGGAAACTGGTAATTGTGTATATATTCCAGAAGGAACAAATTAGTACATGGTTGTATTGAAACCATATTTACAAGAGTACTTCCAAAATCTATGGTCCTATGTCTATATAATGAGTCTAAAACATCAATAATAGAAACAGAATCATTTGGTCTGCTGCATGCTATTCTCAACATTTAGAGCTTGTCTCCTTCCAAATTGTCCACCAATGCAAGCAAGGATAATTCTCCATCTACTGCTGTTCTTAGCCTGCATTCCTACTTCTTCCAACTCTAGAGTGACTCTGTAATCTTTCCAGGCCTAGACAATGAAATACCTTTGATTAAAAATAATCTCCATAGTTGTCCTGTAATCTTGCAATTTAGAAAAAGATGGTTAATAGTCTCTGTTTTTTAACCACAGAAGAAACATTTGGAACATAATGGTATCCCTCTCCCCATCAGATTGTCATGTGTAAGAACTGCCTCCTTAGACAGAAGCCAAAATGATTCGTCCTCTTGTTCGCTTTATTCACCTTGAAAGAGCCATTATCACTGCCCTGCCACCCTAATTCATCATCAGCTTCTTGAAGTCCATTGAACTTCCCCTGCCACCGTAGTTCATCATCAGCTTCTTGAAGTCCATAGAACTTCAAGAAAATGGAAAATTCAGCCACTCTTTGTATTTCTCAATCATTGAGTTCGTCTTTTGAAAGTGAAGTTCCACCCTTCAGGTGTCCACAATCTGCTATAGTTCTTTGTTGGTGTAGCATTAAGATGTGTATGTATGGAAAGAGCACTTCAAGGTTGCTTGTCTCATGCCATTCATCTTCCAAAAGTCGTTCTTTCATTCCTCACTTTGATCTTGGTATTGCTCTTGAAATCATTCTAAAGAATTCTAATGGATCTCCATATATTGACACCATAAGTTGTAGAAACGTCCTTGGTCATCCACTTATCTTCCTCCTCATATTTAGCTTCAACTACTTCCCCTCACAAAAGCTGTTTTCATTTGTATACTTGCGTAACCATTTCATTCCAAGTGCCTTTAGAACTAAATTAATGAGTGTTACTCAACCTCCCAATTGCAAATACCGACTCTTTTATCTGATCAATTCCTTCACATTTCCCAATCATATTATTCATGATTTCAGATGATTTAGACTTAGCTACCATTCTATGGTTGGTAGGGAACCAACTTCACTACCTAAGCTTGCATTCAAAACCTCCATATTTGTAAACACCATTGATGAGAGACAGTTTTTACTCCATTTAATCTGTAATCTAGATATCCCTTCAAAAAGAACCAGAAATACCCTCAGCAATTTAAGTTCTTCAGCATCACAAAAAATGAGTGTATGATCTGCATACCGAAGATGAGTCACCTCCCGACTTTCCCTTCCAGCTCTATCCACATCAAAATCGTTTAGCTAACCATTTGTATTTGTTGCTTTAACCATGTTAATGAGACCTTCAATAGCTACTAAGAACAGAAAAGGTGACAGGAAGACCTTGTCTAAGACCCTTTTGTGCTCTAAAGAACCTTGTTGGTGCATATCATTAATTAGCACTGAGGAAGCTCACTGTTGAGATGCAATATTAGATACAACGTATACTTTTCTGCCGAAAGCCCATCCTCTCCAATAAGCTCAGTAGATTCCCCAGTTAACATGGCCATGTATTTTCTCAATGTCTAGCTTGCAAAGAATTCCTGGTTTAAAAAAAATCCTAGTTTCTTCTGCTTTAGTCTGGGACCCTCAACCCACCACATCATTAGCTACCAAGACAGCATCCATGATTTGTCTTTCTTTAATAGAAGTCATTAGTTGAAAATAAACAAGCTTTGTCATCACCCCTTTCAACCTCTTTGTTAGTACTTTGGAAAATAGCTTGTAAATGTTGCCTATCAAACTTATAGGCCTAAAAATCCCTTGGCGGCATTAGCACCTTTTTCCTTTGGTGTACGAGCTTTGAATATGACATTGAAACTTCTTTCAAACATTTCTTGGTAATGGAGATTTTAAAAGGCATTCATGATATCCCAACACTTGATGAAGAAACCCATGGCGAACCATCTGGCCCAGAGTCGCCTTTCTCTTTAGTTCATTCAGATATTTGGGGTCTTAATAGGTTTAGTTCTACCTTGGGATGTTGTTGCTTTGTCAGTTTCATTGATGATTATTCCATGTGCACTTGGATATTCTAGACAAAGTTGATACGTGTTGTTATCTATTTTCCAAACCTTCCATGTTGAAATCCAAAATCGATTTGGGGTCTCTATCCGCACATTTTCTAGAGATAATGCCCCATGCGTATTCATCTTCTCCATTGCAGTAGTTCATGAACTCTCATGGGATCATTCATCAAACATCTTGTCCTTACACACCTTAATAAAATAGGGTAGTTTGAAGGAAGAATAGGCATCTCGCTGAGACAGCTCATACCCTACTCATACAATCTCATATCTCATTTTTTTTAAACTGGTAGCTTTAGTCAATATATCCACAGGTATAGAATAAAAGTGCAGTTCCCCTTCAAAAGTATAACAACTTACATGGTAAAACAGTGTTAATCTAAACTGCTGCCTATAAACAATCTAGCACATCAAAGATGTCTTCTGTCCTAATATATCTTGTTTACGACAAAAATAGAAAAGAGCTAAGCAATTCATATTGTTCTTCTGTGAGCTACTCTGCCCATTTTCAGACCTCCTGTTGTTTCTCTCTTTCCAAATTGTCCACCAAATACATGCTGGGACAAGTTTCTATCTCATCTCCTTGTCAGAAGCTTTGTCATCTGTATTCCAGCTGCTTAGGACTCCTTTAATACTCTCTGGTTTCACCCATCTTATCCCCTTTAGATAGATGAACATTCTCCATAGTTAATCTGTCCATGTACAATGCAAAAATGATGGTTAATTGTCTCAGCATGTTCTCCACATAAAGTACATTTAGAAGCCAACTGATAACCTTTTTCTTTAGATTTTCACGAGTCAAAACTGTTTCTTTTGTCAATAACCACATGAAGCAGTTTACTTTGTAGAGTATTTTTGGTTTCCACATCATCTTCCATGGCCATTCTGTCTCCTGTCCGACATTCTTGTTGAGTTCCTTATAAATTGAATTTACTGAGAACTGACTGTTGGTATCATTCTTCCAAACCAATGAGTTCTTTTCAGTGAGGCTGCTGAAAGAGCCTACTGAATCTTGAAATTCTGCCACTTTGTCTATCTCCCAGTCATGAAGTTCCTCCTTAGGAACAAATTTCATCCTTCTCCAGTCCACATTGTAGTCACAGTGGCCTGATGACGTTGGCATAAAATGAACAATTCAGGATGCAATTGTTTCATAGGGACAGTCCATTCCACATGTCCTCCCAGAAGGATGTCTTTGAACCATCTACCACTTCTACCTTGATTTTGTGATATAGCACTGGCCATAGATTTCTTATTGCCCTTCAAACAGTGCATTTATATGGAGTACTTATCATTTTAGTCATCCACTTATCTTCCATACCAAATTTTGCTATGATGACCTCTTCCCAGAGAATGTTGTCTTCATCTGCAAACTTCCACAACCACTTCATCATTAGGCTCTGGTTTTGTTTCCTCGGGTTTCTGATGCCTAGGCCTCCTGTATTTTTACTCACAATCAGTTCCTCCCATTTAACTAGATGAAACTTCTTCTTATCTTCATTGCCTTGCCATAAGAAATTCCTTCTAAGAGCATCAATGCTATTAGATACATTGGTAGGCATTAGGAAAGACAGACATCATATAAGAGGGCAATGCATCCACCACACTGTTAATTAACGTCAATCTTCCTCCTAAGGACAAGTATTGACTCTTCCAATTGGTGAGTGTCTTTTCACATTTCTCCAGGACCCCATTCCATATGCCTTTGGACTTGCTTTTAGCTCCCAAAGGCATACCTAGGTAAGTAGTTGTAAGCTCCCCAACCTGGCCTCCTAGTGTTCTGGCCAAAACTTCTCATGTCTCATTTTTAGGGCGATGCAGTTCTCACATCCTATTATCTAATTAATCATAGGACATCCTCAACTATTCAGAATCAAGTTCCATGCTTTGTTTTATTTCCCCATTAACCACCTTTAAACTGTCTTCCACCTCATGCCTTTGGGAACAGGTGTTTTGTTCATAACTTACTCCAAGGAAAGATAAAAAAGCTCCTTGTGCTCTTAAATTTGTATTTATTAGGTTACACAAGGGCACATAGAGGATATTGATGTTATTTACTTAACCTCCTGTGGTGCCTTATATCTACTAACGGTACCCTTCTTTAGAACTCAGCCATACTTCAGGTCATCACTTAGACATTTCTAAGGTCTTACCATTTCCATCTTGTGGAGATTCAGGCGCTATCTCAAGGGTTGATCAAAATCGTAATTGATTACCCAACCATTAGGTTTATTGGTATTGAGTTATCGAAATAATAATTGGGGAATGGTTTGAAATTTTGTAATTTATTGACTTAATGGTAAGGTTTACTCATTTCCTTATTGGTTTAGCCGTCAAACCAATAAATATTATTAAATTTACATTTATACCCCTTATAGTTGATAGTGCTTCCATTTCATGATCAAGAGTATATGATTGTTAGGAAAATAAGATATTACAATAAAAATGCATGTTATTTTTAATACACCAAATCAAGCAATGCATAAGAAATAATCTTTCCATAAATAATGCAAGCATAACTATTACAAGCATTATACACTCTATTTAGCATTATTCTTATACACTCTACCAAACGAGCCCTACGTATATATGAGGAAAGAAAAAATTATTTTACCCAACAACAAATAAGCAGCAACAAAAAGTATCACATGCATGATGAGATTGATGCAGCTGAAAAGAGCGACTCTTTGATGTATAGATGATAATATCATTACTTAATACAGCAAGTTGAATAAATAACTATGAAAAGCAAACTACCTATATAATTAGGTGGAGACCATATATCTGTTAGGTCGAGAAGATACAGTGATCTACAATAGTGTCTATCACATGGTAATAGTTTTGGGTTATTAGAGGTTTCCCATCTTTGCCACACTGATAGACTTCCTTGGATTTAATGCATGCATACCCACCTTTCCCTGTCCCACACAACCAGCACTAATAAAGGATGGGGAGTGAGGGAAGCAAAAACAGGCAATAAAGAGACCTGATATTTTCCATTATTAACAAAGAAAGATAGCTAAAACTCAAAACAGATGGACCACATCTCACTTACCTGACAAAAGACACAAGCCAATAGCAGTTGCAATAGAAAGATAATTATCGGCTGACCCCTATCAACAAGAGACATCACGAAATAGCCCTTTTGATTCATCATAAATCCATCTGCATAAAAAGTTGACAAAGTCACAGACATTTCAAACAAGAGATATGAAACTAGGGGATTTCGAATGTGCCGTGCTTATAGATTGATCTCATGGTCTGCATCTTATTAATTTATTTAAAATAACTGCTGCATATAATCAATTATTTATTATAAACTCTGAAGCTTTTCATATCTTCCTTTCTTTCGATATGCTAAATCCAACCCAGTAAACCTCCTGCCCAGAAGTCAACAGTGACCCTTTTTACACTTTGCACCCTTGGTGACTCGAACTCCCAACCTTGTGGTTGAAAGTGGAGTGCTGCTGCCACTAGAGCAACCGCATTTATGAAGTAGACTTATATCTACAAAGTTAACTCAAGCAATCTAAGAGTTTGCTGTTGCATCACCCCTGATCAGCTTCGAAGATGCAATTAATCTCTAACCACCAAGAAAATAGGAATTAGGTAATTATTTGATTATTTCACTAAATTTCTTCGGTAGCCTCCTAAATTCACTGAATCGGTTATTGAAACCCTAAATTGTGACAATATTTCATATAACCATTTTCGACAATAAAATTATGATCCATCTATAATTAAACGGAGAGGAAAAAGCCTCCAAATTAAGTCATGTGGCATAACAACAAAAAGTCAGAAATAAAATTATTAACAAATTGACTATTAATTAATACTCCCTCCGTTCCATTTTATGTGGCACCATTTCCCCTTTTTGGTCAGTCCCAAAATGAATGTCACATTTCCATATGTGGCAAGTATTTAAAGGTACAATTCCTCTTTTACCCTTGTTGGTCTCATTTAATCTTAAAGATAGTACTCCAATACATTTATGAGGAGAGAGAAAAGTGAATCTACTTTTTAATATGACTATTTTTTTAAGGGCAATTTGGTAAACATTTCAAAATCTTCATTTATTTCTTAAACTCCGTTCCCGGTCAAATGTCGCCACATAAAATGGGACGGAGGGAGTAATTAATTAATTGTTTGCATTTACACCCAGCGCGCGCTCTCTCTCTCTCTCTCTATATATATATATATATATCCTCTCACACCCAACGCTCTGTTTTCTTGACTCTCACGATCTACTCTCGAAAGCCAATGCCGGCAAACTAGTACTCCAACGACCAAGCCCCATCGGCGGCAGGTAAGTGAACACACACTCTCTCTCCCTGCCCCCCTCGCCTCTCCTCTCCTGCTTTCTCATCTTCTCCGGTGAGATCCACCCGCCGCTGCTACCATTCTTCGCTGAAAAGAGTGGCCTGACCAGAAAATCCCTCTGATTAAGGCCAGATCTGACAGGAACAGAACCATACAGCAACCCACTGTGAGTTTCCGTGAAAGCCGGCGACAAAAAATGAAACCAGATTTCTCATTTTCTACAAGATTTGATGTGAAAACAGGTTCCATCTAGACTCTTATTATATTTTCATTGGACACACCCTACTGTTGAACCTTTTACTTTCCGTTGTGCTCTTTTATTCGACCATATTTGTCTGTGTTTTTCATTGACTGCTCTGTTCTTTACATTCTTCTTTGCTTTACTCCTGATTTATACTATAGTTGTAGTTAGTGCTTGCTATCGTGCCTATCTACTAGTTAAAGACTTTAGGCTTGATTTAGTTGTTTAGTAGATTCATGTTTAGTTTACATCTTTAGTAGCTTTTGTGAACGATGGTCGATTAGGATCATGTCTTTGGTCGGGGCCGGGGGCGAGCAACAGGAATGGCAAGGGGTTAAAACTTAAGGGTTATCCTACACTGAGAGTAGGATCTTGGAACATAGCGTCTTTGACGGGGAAATACATAGAGCTAGTGAAGATTTTGAAGAAAAGGAATATTAATATTGCTTGTGTCTAGGAGACCAGATGGGTAGGTACCAAGACTCGGGATGTAAATGGGTTTAAGTTGTGGTACTCTGGAGGCTCTAGAGATATTAATGGAGTATGTATTTTAGTTGATGGGGTCCTCAGAGAGCAAGAGGGGGAGGTTAGAAGGAGCAATGACAAGATGATAATGATTAAGCTAGTCATTGGAGGGTTTACATTAAACATTTTTAGTGTTTATGCACCGCAAGTGGGCTCGGACGAGGAGGTCAAGAAGCACTTTTGGGAGGATTTAGATGAGGTGGTGAGGGGTATATCATGCACCAAGAAGATACTCACTAGCGAATATTTCAATGGCCACATTAGGGAAACGTCTAGTGGTTTTGAGGATGTGCATGGAGGCTTTGGTTTTGGGGTTAGTGACGAAGGTGGAGCCTCATCTTGGACTTTGTTAGAGCTTTTGAGTTGGTGTAGCTAATTCATGCTTTTCGAAGAAGGAGAACCACATGGTGGAATGTAGGAGTCCAACACAAAGTGGAAGCAAAGAAGGTTGCTTATGCAAAGTTGGTAGAGTGCAAGGACGAGGGGGAAAAGAGGATGACTAAGGAAAAGTATAAGACGGCAAAAAAGGAGGCTAAATTGAGGTTACAACAGCAAAGACGGCAATATTTGAATGCTTGTATGTTGAACCAGGGGACGAGGAGGAGATAAAAAATTATATAGGCTAGCGAAGGCAAGAGAGAGAAGGACATGAGACCTAGATCAAGTGAAGTGCATTAAGAATAAGGAAGGAAAGTTGTTGGTGGAAGATATACTTATTAGACGAAGATGACAAGCTTGCTTCCATAAACTCTTGAACGAAAAAAAGGAAAGGGACACTGTGTTGGTGATTTGGAGTTGTTTAATAGGCATCAGGATCTTGGGTATTATAAGTGTATTAAGGTTGAGAAGGTTGAGCATGCTATTTGTAGGATGAATAGGGAAAAAGTAACGGGTCCAGATGAGATTTCGGTGGAGTTCTAGAAGAGCACAGACATGGCAAATATGGAGAGGGCACGAATAGAGTGGTAACTAGGTTGCTTAATATCATTTTTAAGACTATAAAAATTCCCAAAGAATAGAGGTGGAGTACAATGGTTCGATCGTACAAGAACAAGGGGGATATCCAAAATCACAACAACTATAGATGTATCAAGTTGTTAAGCCACATTAGAAAAGTTTGGGAAAGGGTGGTGCAGATGAGGGTGAAAAGGGTGTGTCTGTTTTCAAGAACAAGTTTGATTTCATGTTGGGGCAATCAACTACAAAAGTCATTCATCTTGTGAGGAGACTAATGGATAAATGCAGGGATGGAAGAGGAACTTACATATGGTGTTCGTTGACCTTCAAAAGGCCTACGATATAGTCCCGAGGGAAGTCCTCTAGAGATGCCTGGAGGCTAGAGGGGTATCAATGGCTTACATTAGAGTGATGAAGGACATCTATGATGGAAAAGACTCGAGTTAGAACAGTGAAAGAAGACTTGAAGCACTTCTTAGTTGAGATGGGGTTACACCAGGAATCAACTCTTAGCAAGTTCTTATTTGCCTCGGTGATGGATGAATTGATGCAGTGTATTCAAGATGAGGTGTCATGTTGTATGCTATTTGCAGATGACAATACTAATTGATATGGCACGCAGCGGAGTTAATACTAGGTTGGAGTTGTAAAGACAGACCCTAGAATCTAAAGGGTTACAGTTGAGCAGGTCCAAAATGGAATTTTGGAGTGCAAATTTAATGATGCAATGCACAAGGCAGGCGTGTAAGTGAGGCTCAACACTCAAGCTATCCCAAGAGAGAGAGTTTCAAGTATCTCATGTCTTTAATCCAAGGTAGCAATGATGTCACACATCATATTAGTGCAGTGTTGATGAAGTAGAGACTTGCCTCCGAAGTCTTGTGATAAAAAGGTACCACTTACACTTAAAGGTAAGTTCCACAAAGTGGTGGTTAGACCGACTTTGTTGTACGAGGCAGAGTTATTTTTCATTTAAGAGTTTGAAAAAATGTAAATTCTATTTTTTTTCTACTAACAACCTTTAGAGGGATTACAATAGGTCACTTGAAGGTAAGTTCCACAAAGTGGTGGTTAGACCGACTTTGTTGTACGAGGCAGAGTTATTTTTCATTTAAGAGTTTGAAAAAATGTAAATTCTATTTTTTCTAATAACAACCTTTAAAGGGATTACAATAGGTGTATTGTTGCTTAATATATGTGTGCACAATGGCATTTAATCGAGTCACAAGTGATAAATTATAAATAAATAGCATGGCATGCTTTGGACAAGCAGTGGAATAACATGAAATGTAGTTTAAAAAATTATTGAGTGTGCTTATTTATTGAATTTGATTTGAATTTTTTAAAATTGAGTGTAGTCACATTTATTTGAAAATTTCATTTTTAGAGTAAAGAGAAATTATTGATAAGAGAGAGAACTTGGAAAAACTTGAGTATTAATATAGTGCTTTTTTCAAAGAATATTAATATATGGGAGCAAGTAAATCATCAGAAATAATTTATGTTACATTAGTTACAACAATGTACCAAGGGTGGTGTGTACGCAACCTTACCCCTACAACCTGCTCCAGTACAATCTGTACCATCATCGCCAATCTCTTCCTCTCTAGGAGTTGACTTGTGTGTCCATTCTCACTTCCATATCTGCCTCATGAGTTATACAACCCAACTCACCCTCCAAGTACTTAGTCCTAGCTCGACTCAACCTAAACCCTTTAGACTCTAGAGTCTCCAAACCTCCAACATATCATTGATTTTGTTCCGTGTCTCATCAATCAATATTATATCATATGCAATAGCATGCATCATGGCACCTCCCCTTGGATGTGTGTTATCACCAAGACAAAAATAAATGAGCTAAGATTTGATCCCTGGTGCAACACCATCATGAATGGGAAGTGATCCAAGTCTCCTCCCAATGTCCTCACTCGGGTCTTGGCTCTCCCAAACATGTCCTTAAACGCCCTAATGAAAGCTATAGGTACGCCTCTAGCGTCCAAACATTCTTAACAGAACCCTCATAAGGACTTTGTCGTCTGTTCTTTTCTAGGACAGTTATGTTACACTAATTGACTATAAAAATTAGATTCCCAAGTCTCTTATTTCCTTAGCTTAATAGTCGGTTAAAGAATCACTTTGACAACCTTCAATTTACTTTTCATGTATAAGAATATCAGAAATTGACTTATAAAGAAAAAATAAAATGGTTATAGCAAAAAAGACAATTTAACTATTAAAAAATCAAACTTGATGTGATATTATAAATAAGATATGAATACCAATATGCTACAATTAGCTTCTTTTTTATATCGTGCAAGTACTAATAACTACTGTAAGTTACCAAAAGAAGAAAAAGCAATTGTATCAAGCAGACATGCACGATTTAGAAATTGCTTCATTGCTAGAAGGATTAGTGCCAATGTGAAATGTTCAACTTACTTGCATATGTAAAGAGGTCGTGATACATCATTCGACCCCTTTGCTAGGCGAGCTCTCCTCTCACTTTCCTCGGTAAACTTTCGTGGAGGATGTACTTCACACGGACCTTGTATCAAGCCAGCCATAACTATGCTACTATAAGTAGACAAGTAAACCTGTAAAAGGACCAGCAGTGATACATAAGATTCTACAGCATGGGACATCAATCATCTAATTGCATGCTAAATATTATATCGGTAGCAGAATAGACAAAGAAGCAGGTTGGTAAGCCATATGTCATACATTTTCTGCAAGATATTGTAGCTTTAATGAATTAATTGTAGTCGCATGCAACCCCCTGTTATGATTCAATATCTTGTTCTGTTGTTCAAGTAGTTTAATATAAATAAGTTGAACGGATTCTTGTAGAACAAAAATGCCTCGAAGCATCACTAGAGATGCATTCAAGAACAAACAACCTAAAAAGCTCTCAATCAGAGTACAGGCTATAAGATAGACCTCAATAATTTCATAATTGTCTTTTAGGTGGACTCTACACCACTAAAATGCTCAGAATATTTTCCTTCCAAGTCTACTCATGCATGTGTTTGCCTCTAGGTTAATCAGTAAAAAGCAAAATTGAACAGCTAAACTGAGATTTCATTAAAAATGCATCCAGTAGATGCTGGAAGATACAAGCTGCAGCCAAAAAGAGCTAGCTCTTGAATAGTGAGACCTTCTAAATGCTTCCTAGGGGGCTATAATAAAATTCAAAAGAAAAATAAACAAAATTGTTTTACAGTAAGATGGTTACTCCAGCAGGCAGCAACAAATGTTTGTGAGTATCTATATTCAGGAGGTGGATTTGAGAAGAGTTTCCTTTGAAGCATCTGCTATTCCTTAGGCTGGAACAATCTGCCAGATTTTTCCAATAAACTTGGTTGGTCAGTGTTTTGGTCAATCCATGCTTTATTTTATTGTACTGAAACATGGGCAGCAAGTTTGGTTGACAAATGTTGGAGATCTTTTGGAAGTTGCTGGACAGGCTATCCTTTGAGCTGCCATCCTACTTGGTTGCTAAGTAATTTCCTCTAGTAAAGGCTTATGTTATTCCAAATTACTTGGAGGAAGAATATTTCAGATATTTTAATGCGCTTCCAGTCTGCCTCTCTGTGCTCCTCTCCCTATTCTCACCTTCTTAGTTCTAAGCAACTCTTAATGTTCTGCACTTTTTCATACTTCAACAGTCTCAGAACAAAACTATTTCCCTAATTCATCACTTATCCCAAGTTCCATCAGTTTAAGCCAAGATTAAACAACCCTTTTCTCCAAGGTGTTTTCTGGGCAGGATGAGCCGATGAGGTTATGTAGGATATCATACCCTTTCAAATTAAACTGCATAAGAGAAATATGCATTGAATCGGGATTTCTACACAGTGAATTATGCAGATAAATATTCACTCCTAAATGCCCCTGGGAAATTTTTTTACAAAATTTCACCAGGTAAATTACACACCAAACTTTCAGAACACAAATTCAACAAGACAATATATATTAATTAAAAAAGGGCAATGTAGAGCCATAAGTGGGGAAGGAATCAACAGAAAACATGGTTTGATATGATGGCTTGAGATGATTTTAAATGGAGAAACATGGTCAATAAGGATTCATGTAGCCGACCCCAATTTTTTGGGGACTAAGGCATAGTTGTTAAATTTATTCCAAAATGCATGATGATGACAAGAAAAGATCATACAATCATGAATTCTATCCCTAGTCATAGCAAGTACACCAAAAGACAGAATGCAAAATTGATTAGTTGTTTACCTCATTATTGTTCTCCAAGCATGGGCGGCCTACAGACTGTGGTAATTCACGTGCAAAGTAACATTGATTGATAGTAACCCACTTTGTTCCCGCTTTTTTGTCCTCCCACATGGCCTGCAGGTAAGAAGTTGAGGCTTCTCCAGATGAATCACGTGGATATGATCAAGATAGTTAGATGTGGTAGCAAAACTACCAAGGACATAATTATGTATAGCCAGTGATATTTGCTATGCTCGTAACCACTACTAGAAAAATTTTGCACAACTATTCAGAAAATATTAGAAGAAACATCGCAAATAGTAAATACTAAATCTTAAGGAAAGAAAAGCACAAATTTTCATACCCAATGACAGACTAAAAAGTTTGTATCTTTATACTCCTTCCTTCCATTATATATGACATATGACTGGACACAGCCTTTAAGATGTCAGGGATCTTTCCCCCAGGGCTATGTCCAGTGGTAACAGTGCAACTTGGGATGTGCTGGTTAGACACACATCACGGGCTTGAGTCTTGTCTCAGACAAAAGTCTGGTATTTAAGTGGAGAGGTGGGGTAATCAACCGTATGCAAGAACTCCCAGGGAATTATTGGTTATCCCAAATAAAAAGATTGCATATGACTTATATGCAATAATATTAGTAATAATAGAAGAAAATAATAACATGATGATTAAAAAGATTGTTTGACATTAGTGATTGGCCTCTCGAATGCCTTCTTCTTACTTTTTGAGCTCGTTACAACAAATATCAGATCAATAAGTAAAACTTGAATAGTTAAATAAACTTGAATTCTTAAATGTTGTTAAAAAATTATAAAATAGTATAAATTAGTGGAGTGGTGTCAGAAACGTCCCAAAAAGAAGAGTCAAGATAATTGGAATGGAATTAGAAAAAAATATCTTGAATTTCAACAGGTGTAATGCAAGGACTTGGAGGTGAAACATGTTACATGTTAACTGGCAAGCAAATGCCAAACCTGTAAAAGTCAATGACATAGCTGAATGGGTGATATCAGAATGCAACAGGAAATGATCTCAGTATTGAACTTAGTTCACAAACAATTCAAAGTGATTATAATTCCAATAAATGCTAATGCCAGTACAACTAATGCTCAATATTTCATTGGAAAAACAACCTTATCGTTGTTGACCGTACACCAAGACATTGGCAATAGGCTCAGTAGTTTTAACTTGAATCAGCCAAAACATTGTAAACACTGCTCGAAAACAATTAAATAATTCTTATCCTCAAAAAAACAAGGAAATCAAAATCTATTCATTTTTGGAAAAAGAGGTCAAACTTTAATGAAGTGAAGTCTTACCAGAAGCTTTGAAGGAATCAATCTCTCATTCTCAAAACGGATAAGAGCATAGTCCTGAACACTATATATGAATCCATTAATGCGGCAAGATTGATAATAATACTTGTCATCTGCAACTTGAAGAACGTTTCCAATCCAGTCAACATTTTGAAAATGATCAGATGATGAGCTACTACACTCAGCATCCTCATTGGTGGCTACAGCAGTTTCAGACGGATTTATTTTTTCAACAGCTTGCTCTTCGTTTTTAGATTCATTACTTGAACTGTTACCTACATTTGATCTACTGACCATGGGCTGAGTTTCACGAAACTGCTTTGATGGCATCGCAGCTGTGTTTTCCACCTCTTCATGGTCACTTGTTTGCAGGTGATTAAGAGCTTGAGAGGGATCAGATGAATGGCAAACTGTTTCATGATGAGCCTGAGGTTTCAACTCAACCACTTTTTCTTCACAAGATGTATTAACTGGTGAACCAGCAGATGTAGAAAGATACTGATCATTGGAAGATACAGTCAGATTATTTGAACAAGATCTCATGGAATCTTTACTCTCCATATTTTCTTTACCCGACACAATAATATTTCCTCCCATTTCTTTTTCATTTTCCATCATTGGCTCAGATTTTAGATTCCTATCATTATTTTCCATAGTAACGGGAGGAGAGTTCTTCAGAGGAACCTTTCCATTCGCTACAAACTTCTGTAGAATAACCTTCTCATATATACCAGAAGCTTTTTTATCCGGTGATGATTGAACAGCTGATGCAATTGTAGATATTCTAGGGGCATTAAAATTCCTCATTACACGACCATATTTAGGAGGCGGGGGTTTTCCATTGGTCATCGACAAGCACTTTCCACAATGCCATTCCCCTCTAGGAGCTCCTTTTTGATTTGTCATCTGGAGACATTTCAAGTGATACCCTTTCTCACAAGCATCACAAACAAGAACATTATCAACCTCATTTACCGTTGACTTGCACATTTGGCAAGTCAAAGCCTTACTAATATAATCGCGAGACGGCGGAGTCCAAGCAGGCCGCTCAGAGAGGCGCGGTTGAATAAACTTCTGAACAATCTTGCCAATTTCAGCATGAGTACTGCTAAGAGGAGGAGACTTGACAAAGCTTTCCCCTTGTAAGCGTGGGTGTGTAGTTGGTAGATTTCCAGCTGTGGTCTGAGTGATAAATGGCCTAGATGCTGTCATTTGCGATTTGGCATCAGTTCCTCCCTCAACTTTGTTACCTGTCTGTGCTGTCACCCTGGTATCTGGTCCACGTTTAGCTGCTGCAACTGATGCAGGTTGCACCGACCAGGTTGGAGTTCTTATAGCTGAATGATCTCCAGAAGTTGCTATAAAAAAACAATATACTTGTGATGGTCCAGGCCAAAATTAAGATAAAAAGCTCAAAATCTAACAAAACACTTGAAGGAAATACAAACATAGCGAGATCAGAATACTAATATTCTTTATATGCACCTAACTACAAGGAAACGTGACAAGAATTAGTATATGAATTAAAAGTAGAATGAGGTGGCTCCCTAAAATAATACTAAAATGGTGATGATATTTGGAATCAAATTTCTAGAATGAGAAGATAAGGATGCAAATCGGTAAGCATGCTAAAAAAGTAATCATGTAGCATGCCCTTTTTAACTTGATTGACGCATGGTGCACGAATCAGACCAAGTAAAGCAATTGTCCACCACATGCTACATCCATATTTATATCCATGATTTGGATAAGAGATCCCCCATATGGGAAGTCAAAAAACAAATCTAGGACAAATCCTTAAGCACTTTTGGCAGTTAGGAGAAATGTATTGTTGTTACCTTGAACTTGCAACATATGGGACGATCCATTTGGTCGTCCATCCATTCTGAAACTCGGCCTGTCAACTCTGGGCAATGCAACTAGAGAAGAATCCCTTACTGGATTACCAGAGACCACTCCACCAGAAATTACTGGTCTGACCTCACTGGTAGGCAGCTGATAAGGTAATGGTGCAGAACTTGCCGGAGTTCCATGAACCAAAGGCGAAGCAGATTGGAAGCTTCCTGAGGGATTTATCACATGACTTGCTTTATTGTGAGGAAACATACGAACATGTGATGGACCACGGTTTTCAATTGTTGCAGCCATATTAGATTGAGGCCGTTGAGATGAATATGTAGCAGCGACAGAAAATTCCTCAGTTTTTTCCAACTAAAAGCACAAGGGGAAAGACAAAGTAGACCTCGATAAGATGTATAAGCCACAACTCAATGAAATCAATTCCAAATTGGTTATATTGGAACTAGAATTCCTAAATTGCCAGATTTTTCAATTGAAGGGCAGTGAATATAACTTGCGATTCAAACTCAAGTTCTACATGCACTTCATATATTCCCTGCCCCTCAAAACAATGTTGGCTTTAGCATTAAGGCATCTAAAGCAAAGGCTTTAGGCCTCACCAATTATGACGGCCCCATTCTTTTTGATAGTAATGCATTAATTGTTCTTCAGAAATTTGAGTATTTTAAATTTACAAAGTACAATATTTTCATTTAAAAAAGGATAGGAAACTTTTTTTTTCAACGATTGAGTATTATTTTAGGGAATAGGAATAGTCTTTTGGGTACACGAAATTCTACTAAGAAAAAATGTATTCGTGGTGAACATAAAACCAGAGAATTTCATTATAAAAGTGTATTATGTAGAGAGAAATGATTTGATGAGAATGTTTGAAGAATCTTTTTGAGTTGTTTACTCCTAATACATTGTAGACCAATACTTAAAATAGATTAGAACAACTCAAAGCGTGTGAGCATATTTTAATTTTTTATTTAGGGTAAAAAATCAAGATCACTAGATGATGAGAATCTAAAAAAAGACATCAATTTAATCAAGAAAGTTCCTTAAAACATAATAGCCATCCTAATATTGATGGTGACTTATTTTTCAAGTTAAAAATCCTAAGGAAAATAGTATAAGTAAAAGATAATACTACAATCAGCAATTCAATTAGATAAATTGACTTGATTCTTCTTCAAATACTTATATCGCTTACCAAAGAATGTTAACGGTTTATAAAATAATTGCCTCGGGCAGAAAAAATTAAAATTAAATTGATCAAATCTTACCTAAGACCAATAATGTCTTAAGAGATATCAAACTGATTAGTTATATTATCAATTGAGATAGAATTATTATAAGAAATCGATTATTAAAAAAAATAATAACTTCACATCTCAAAAGGTTAGGAAAATAGGCTTCAAAAGAATATATATACAACTTCTAAAATAACTTCTTAACACTGTCAAATTTGGCTTTAGGCCACATATATAGTTAAGCTGCCCCTGCCTCAAAATTCAAATATTTAAGTCATCTCAGGCGCCTTATTACGACGGGAATGTCTACACCACATGTATATACTAATCAAAAATGTTAAAATCCCTACACTTGGGAAGAGGATCGGAAGCTCCAATTCTACCACCCTGCTATATGAAACATTTGGGCAATTATTTTTTCCCTTACGGTTCACAATTAACAAACGAGAACAGAATATCAATCAACTAATTCAAAAGAACCGGCAAGCCTATGTACTCGAATATACTTTCTGCACATAAGTTCATTTTGATTCTATCAGAATAAACATTGCCCATCGAAAAAGTAAATAAGACTGGAGTACTTGAACTAAATAAACTTGTTTCCCCCCCAAGAAAAAGGAAGCAAAAAAGTTGACCTACCTTTTCTTTGGCTATCTGTAACTTCTCAGCAATGGACACTTTAGGAGGGCGATATCCTAGCCTCTGATCCTTCAGCTTATTAAGACCGAGATCCTCAATAACAGCACCAAAAGCATCTCTTGGAAACACATCCTTGGGTGCAAAACTTTGGCATACCTGAGCCAAATTTTCCCTTGCCTCTGTCATCATTTCCCTCTCAGCAGCAGTAGGAACCCTACCTCCTCTTATCTTTCCCAAAGCAGCAAGTACAAGCACCATTTCAGCAACCTTCTTCGTATTCCCAATCACCTCACCCCTCGCCTTCTTCGGAGCTGGTTCTTCCAATTCCACATCATCAGCCAACCTTTTCTCTCCCACACCGTCAGATCCAATCTCCGGTTGAATCTCAACCGCGGAATCCATCAAACCCTAACCAATCCTCACGAGCAAATCAACAAAAACGACACCGTTCGAAGAATTTCACATAGAAATCGCTGCAACAATAACAATCCTCTGAAAACGCCTACAGAGTACACTGAATCAGCAAAACAATCCTTCTTCCGACACAGCAATGCTATCAGTTCCTCGAGAGACCTGCGAAGACGAGAGAGAAATGAAGCCATAGGGGGAAGGGGAGAATGAGAAACCCTAGAGAGAAAAAAAAAGGGAGAGAGTGAAGTAGTGAGAAATTTTTTGAAAAATAAGGGGGATTAAGAATTTGTAAGGGTTAAAAATTATACCTTTCGGGCGGGTAATTGAAGAAGAAAGGAAGAGCCCTTGTTTGTGTTGCGGTGTGCTGTTTTTGACGGTGTAATTTGTGAAGGGTCTAATGTAATTGAGTGTGTGTGTGCGTGAGAGAGAAAGGTCGCAACCTCCAAGCAGGAAGAGAAACAGAAAAACAGATAGAGCGAGAGTGAGACTTCGAAACCGAGTTTAGTATTTTTCCTGTTTATTTTATTCACACTTGTTGCACGTCCTGTGTATTTTGGGACATAAATTTTGAAAAAAAATATTAGTTTAATTATTAAAATAAATTGATTACATTTTATAATTTTGATTTTTATATATCTCTCAGGTTTTCGATAATTAAAAAAATCAAAAATAATACAAGTACAAGGGTTCACCAGACCATTTCGCCTAAAATAAACGGTAAAATATTTTTCTTACCCCACCATCACTTCCTCTCACCGTACAACCCCCCCCCTTGTTTGTTTAAATTTCTTTTATAAAAGTATTTAATATTTACATATTTCACCCCCATTTTATTTTTTTTTAAAAAATAATACTACCCTCTCCACCTAACCTTTCGCTTTCAAATTTTTTTTCGTTTTGTGTTAGATATATACATATCGAAAATATTTTTTATTTGCCGTCGCAAGACTTTTTTTAAAATAATTTTATTTATTTATGTTATATTCAGTACACAAGTAGAAAAAAAATCCTAAAAATATATGTACATATCTAACACAAAACGAGAAAAAAGTAAAAAAAAAAATTAATTAGGAGCGGAGAGTTAAATAGGATGGGGTAGAATTTTTATTTTTTTTAAGAAATAAAATAATATCAATTTTTTTTTTTGGGGGGGGGGGGGGTGGGTGAGTGGGTGGTTTGGGGGGGTGAAGTATTTTTAAAAGATTTTTTTTTAAAAAAAAGGACGGGGAATTGTCGTATTCATTATAGCGAGTTGCACAGAGGCAGAGACTCAAGAATTCTCCCCAAAGCCCTCATTTCGCAGCACACCTTCGATCCTTGACGTTCCAACCTAATCCATTCATGCAAAAATCGATATAGGGAGTTCTACTCACCCGAATTCACTCCCGAAAAGCCCTATGAATTCCTTAATGTCTTAGCTACTAAAAATATGATCCAAGACTAGACATACTACCCAATCCATTTTCGGAATGCCCTACACCACACCTCACTCTAATTTCACTTGAGACTGGCTTAATCCCAAATTTTCAAATCACTATAAGTTTTATAGATTCAAATCTTTCATCATTGGTCTACGCATAACAATCGGAATGGGTTATTATAATTTTCTATAATTAATGTAAATTATAACCTACCCCGATGCTAAGTTGATGCCTTGATACTCCTGCAACTTTGTTTTTTTTCCATCGAGTCAAAATTCTAACGAAAAATTTGTCAGGAAATGATCGAGAAAGCCCTATAAAATTCGTCTTTGTTGTGGTCTTCTTGTAACACCCCAGAAATTTTTTGAGCTAAGACTTGAACCATCCTTCGTTGTGAGTAGGATTTTACAGAGGAATTAAAATTTCTTAAGTGTTAAGT